>NDXB01008848.1:28309-123610 GCA_002631895.1 Agapornis roseicollis
TTTTTTTTTTTTTTTAGCATAAATATCTTCTCATAAGTGACCCTCTATTGCTGAAATAGGTACACAATATTTTGCCAAAACATCAAACTTCAAGGAAGTGTGAGAAATGGTGTATTTGGATAAGACTGTTGTATGTGGGTGTTAAGTTCCTCTTAAGTTCCTATTAAGTTCCAGCTGACTTGCAAAGAATGTCAAGAATGGAAAAGCTGGTCTCCAGTGTGGCAATAGGAAGTTTCATTTAGGGACAAATGGATTGCATGACTGCAGCATTTGTGGGTATGAGAAAGAATAATAATAAGATAGAATTATGAATTAAAATTGTATGTCATATGATTTGATTGAGGGAAGAAATTATAGTACTCTGAGATCTCAAAGATCCATCCTTTCCATTTCATGAATTTTCATAATCTGAGAAGAAAATGGGAATATGAAATAAACCTCCATACCACAAGAAGGCCAACACCCTATTTTAAGTATTCAGAAGTAGTAGGAAGAAGGGAAGTAAATAAAAATATTGCACTTCCAGAGAAATGAAGTGGCACAGAGCTATGATCGTTAGAGTTCAGTAAACATCAAATACAGTGCCAAGTGAGAACATGGTTTTGATATAGAAATAAAAGACAAAAGGGAATTTTTAAAAGTTTCAGGACTCACAAGAAATTCACATCGAAAAGACGAAACAGCCGTGGACTTGTTGCAAGGGATTTAATGGGCTGAGCAACCTGATCCAACTCTGATATTAGTGCTGCTTTGAACAAGGGGCTAATGGACCTCTAAAAGTCTCTTCCAGCTTGAATTCTTCCACAAGTTTATCAACTGACTCTATGAGAAGAGATACAAAACGTCAGGGATTCCTCTTAACACACATTGCCAAGTTTTTCATTAGTGGCTTCTACATAAACAGGAAGAGTGTGCAAATTAAATTAGCTGTTGACACTAAGCTAAGAGGCATCATCAATACAACAGAGCACCAGGATGTGGGAGACAATGAAGAATTTTGATGAGTGAGCTAGTAGAAAGAGTGAACTTCTAGAAATGGATGTATGTGTAACTATATGAGGTGCAGGGTCATATGCTTAGTGAATAATCACAAGAATTTCCAGTATAGACTGTGGTTGCATCTACTGAAAAGGGCAGAAAATGCAAAGAGTAGTGTGCACTAGTCAATCACAGGTTAATTAGATATCGCTGCTGTGATGTGGCTGCATAAGAGCAAATGCCATACAGCAATGATAACAAAGTACTGATACTGTTCTCAATTAAAAATACAACCAAACAAATCCACCAAAACTCACAAAACCCCCAGGAATGGGAGTAACAGAAATTTCAAAAAGAGACATTATTTCAACTAAAGGCAACTTCTGGAATGAGAATAAATGGCCATCAGATAACATGTAGACTTGACACAGAAGGTACCTAACTTTGAGACTCTTAGACAGTTTCTCATTATGTTTCAGGCTGGAGTTTGCAGATAGGATTTCTGAATGTGACTCATTGTGAAATCAGGAATCATTTCTGATGATACAAGAGGTCTCTACACTAAATGACCTTAAACTGGCCCAGGTTCACCTGAGACTTCCAGCCATCACCTCACCACTGATCCCAGAGCTCTATTTAAGTTCAGAACTGGGCCTCCAAAGCTGTATCATAGGTGTGCCTAGATGAGCACTGGCAACACTGGGTATAGCTTGTAGTTCTATTTCGTTTTGTTCATGGCTTGACTTCTGGTTAGTCTCTGAACCTGGTTTGCTCTTTGTGTGGGACTCTTAACAGACCCTGTTGCGTGATACATTGTGGATGAGAGCACAACCTGTGCCTCAGCTTCCAGCTCATCCTTCCTTGTGGAGCAGTCCTACTCTTGTGGTTCCATGACATCCCTATTGTTGTTATGTTCATGTATAGCTTGTTATGTTCCAAAACCTTATAGGCAATATTGCTATTAATGAGTCAAGCCTGCTAATGCTTCTTGAAAGAAAGGCTTAGTAATTCTCTGTCACTATTTCATGGTTTTCAGAGTGGAAGCAAAAGGGTTGCACAAGGTCATTGTATGTAGAGAACTCAAAACCAAGCTTAGTCCGGTCCTCAAGCCACTAGACTATATGTCTTCCCTCAAGAAAGCCTCCTTCCTGAGCAGTGGATAACATACAGGGTATGCATGCTCATGGTTAATGAAAGTATACCAGACTTTGCCTGCAGCAGTTTGCTATCTGAAATAATTGCATGTCATCATAGTGTGAGCTATCCTTTTCCCAGCTTCATGTTTTGTTGTAACACATTTGATGGTGTCACTGTGAGTTATATCATGCTATGTCACATCAAGACTACATCCTAAAATAACAGGTTAAAGGAACCTGTTAGAACACAAAGATACTATGGAAAAGTAAAATTATTTCCAGTAAAGTAAGATTATTTCCAGTTAATGAAATAATCTATTAATTGGAAACAGCCATAAAGCTAACATCAAACCAGTGGGTTACGGTAATTTAACTTCTATTAATTATCATGGAATATGGTTTTATCCTAACTTCAGTTTGTTTTTAAAGTTTTGAGCACATTCAAGCACATATATACAGTGTTGTCAAAAGCCAGACCCTTATCTGATCCGTAACTGTGGTGAGTGGATATTGGCAGAAAATGTCTCTGACCAAAAACTGCAAACAGAGATCAGTCCAAGTGATCTCAAGTGCAAGTGAGCAGTGGAGTCATACTGACCGCATACTGTGTTTCCAGGCTCACAGTTCATGAGAAGATTCTGGAGTCAACAATGTCTACTGTAACTCAAATCATATAAACCCAAACTTTGCAGGCTTGACCCATTTGCTCGTTCACAGAACTGTCTTATCTCAACTTAATTGAACATAAATGCAGATGTTGTATTGGAATGTGAATTCCCAAACTTACTATTCATGAACATGTGATTTCAAAATCTGGATTTTATTTTTTTCAAGGCTGGCTTATTCAGTCACAGTATTCACATTTGTTCTACCACTATACAGCCTCTGTTATAAACTCACACTTGTTTTAAATCTAAGTCTGGATCTATTGACTAGTATTATTATGCATATTGAAATACACTGCTGAATTGAGCACTAATATACTATGAATCAGATTAGTTAAGATCAATCTGAACTATGCTCACAGATCAGAATTAATGACTGCTGATTGTTAGGGCACAGAGTAATGGAGTCAAAGGAATGCTATACAATGAAACGGTACAGTTAAGTGAAATCCTGTCATTGCTGGATGGCTGAAGGGCTTTAACATTCAAATTACTTTCTTCTAGGAAATAAACCTGAAGTATTCTGTACTTCACACAGCCCATATGCCACAGTTTACATACAGTACAGTGATTTGTGCATATACTAGAATGATAGTCCAACTAGCCTCTCCTATTTCAAAACCTTAGGATTTGTCTTGTGTGACAACCTTAGATATCACCTAAGATGTTCTGGTTTAATGAATGCAGAGAAACACAACTGCTTCAGCCACTTGCTTATTCTCCTAATGACTGAACAGAGGGGTTCTGAATTGCAGAACAAAACTGCCATTTTGTATTTGTACCTATTTATTTCCTGCATTGAGTTTACCTCCCAGCTGACTACAACCTTCATAGAATCATAGATGAACAGAATCATAGAATGTTTTGGGCTGGAAGGGACCTTAAAGATCAACTATCACAGTTCAAATAGTAAGCAGGATTCCCAGTAGCTTGAATGCATAAGTCTAAGAAACATACTGTGACTTCCTTTGTATTAAAATCATGTCTAAATTCCATCTTTAGGAATTATCTACTAAAGCCTCTTGTAGACAGATGAAAGCAAGTTCTGGCTATGCTGCTAGCCAGAAGGGCATGAATCAGCTGTGATCCAGAAGATGCCTGACAGTGTTAGTATGGTGCTGAGTCCAAGCTTACCTTGGGCTTGGCTAGACAAAACTGCAGCTAGTTGGCTTCTGGTGGTATTGGACAGTGGATATATAATTATGCTGAACTATTGCGTCAGATTCTTCCCTCACACCAGTCCAGCCTCATAGAGGTCAGTAGCTTTGAAGTGGTAAGAGAAGTATTTGGCTTTGTTCCTCGATTTTATGCAAATACCCTATGTAACATCAAAAAAGGAAATTTAGAGAGGAGGTGGAATAGCATTTAGAAATCAAGACCAGAAAATGTCTGCTTGCTGTTGAAGTAGGTGGTACTGCTGAACAGTAGCTATACTTGAGCTGTTAAGGAAAGTTTTCCCTGAAAGGTAATACAGAATCTGAGGTTCAAGGAAACCATCTCAACTTTTATGTATTTACTTACCAAAGACTGAATACAGACATTCCAGTGCATGCAAGCTGCTACAATTTCAATAAGGGATAAAATCCATGTTCAAACTGCTTTAATACAGACATCAAATTTAAGTATGATAAGGTTAGCAGATACCTGATCCATCAGGGTGACTCATGCCACCTAAGCTGGGCACCTAAGGTTCCCCACACAAGCAGTGGACAATTTAGGAGCTCAACAGAGGAGCATATTGCTATTCACTGCCAATACAGTGAGTTTATGCATTTATAGGTGTGATTCATTTCTGAAAGACACTGAGTGGACATCTGGCTGAGTTCTAGAAAACAGTAGGCAAAGGTATATGTCTGAACAGGCACTGGAGACTGGTCTTTAAATGTCCTGATGTATGCAGGAGTCAGAAGAGTGAGTATTGTTTTGATGCTGTCAGTATTAGGCATAGTCTGAGCACATCTAATAAATCTGGCCTTTCTGAGGTAGCATGTCAGAGCCTCATTGTCTGCCTCTGAGCTGCAACAATTTAGACGCCTATTAGAGCAAAGCTGGCTGCTCCTGAGCACCCGTGGGAGAAAAGGTTGAAGCACCTCAGGAATTCTGAAGCAGAGAATAATAGAATAATAAGAAGCAGAATAGCTTTTTCACTACCTCCAGTATCACACAGTGTTAAATACTGGACCAGGTCGTTACTTTGGACCTAGAGGTTACTTTCACAAATGGCCTAAATTCATTGCCTACTTGGTAAGACGCGAAGCAATTCAGCAGACATAAGCAAGTTACAGAGCAAGGAGTTGTTGACAGATGCAGGTGGGAAAGGAGCATGCAGAGATTTGGGTGCAAAGGAGGTGATGGAACATGGCCCCAGGCACCCAAATTCCACCAAAGATAGATGTGGCCCAAATTCTCTGCCTAGCAGTGGTAGCATGTTTCTACACCCTATGACTTGGGCCCGTGAGCACTGCAACATGTGTGTTAACAGAGGTGAGGAAACCAGTGTCAGAGTGACCCTGGCTGGAGGTTACACATGGTTGTCTCTTCCTACCTGCCTACCTACTGGGTGGTTTTACTTGACACTGAACATAACCAGAAAGGAACCCCTGCAGTGCAGGGTGTGAGGCAATTACCTGAATTGTTTCTCCTAAAATTGGATTTGATTGCACAGGCCTTTTTCATTCCTTCAGAGCTTATGCTTGAGAATTAATACGGCAATTATCGATCCCTTTTGTATACTATGGAAAAGGAGGTTCTAATCCTCAGAAGTGGATTTGCTCTGATGACACATAAACAAAACCCTGGAGGGAGGAAGGTAAGGCATAAAGAGGTGTCGACAAGCTCTACACCACTTGGTTATGCAAACACAGATGCGGTAAAGGGCAAAGAGCAACAATTTTGCGAAAGTTGAAAGTGTGGGAACGCTGGCGGTTGCTCTTTAATGATTATAACACAAAGGAATGCTGGCAACTTCTCTCATTGACTTTACATTATCAAGCTGAGTCAGTGATGAGTAATAAGCCATACTATTGGAAATCTCCTTTTAATGTACCAGCTTTTTATTTGGTACTTTAACCCCCTCACTGACACATGTAAAGCTTTTTGTGGGATAGTGTGGTGGTACTAATACCACCACAGAACTTGTGTTTGCAGATATAGTGCATTACTGTTTGCAGATGATGCCCATCACGTACTGCCTCGCTTACAAGCAAGGTGGGTTTAGTAAAGTAAAATGGGAATGAGGTAGAGACCTCATGGATGAGCTTGTCAAAAGTGTGATTTATGCAGCTTTCCTTCCACGAGTGCCCAGTTTGACATATCTGTATTGCTCTCATCCTCTAAAAATGGAGTCCTTTGAAAGAGCATTTCTAAGCTGACACCCACAGCTGTGCCTGGGTACTGTAGCTGTTCAGCCTCTGCATTAGCACAGCTTGCTAGATGAGCTCTCGTGTCAGCATGTGGACCTGGGTCTGTAGCACAGTATATGTGTTTCAGGGGGGGGTTAGAAATAAAGAGGCTTTGTTTTTTTTCCTCCTAAGTTTGTGTGTTTGCAGGACCCCCAGCACTTGTGTGGTGGTACAGGCCCTGGTCTCACAAGTCAAAGAGGTTGTTTGCCAGGCAAAGGAGATTCCTGCAGCCACTTAAACACATTCCTCATCTACTGATTTCTACCTCTGCAGTCAGGTCACAGGCTGGCATCTGTTGCAGACCCCAGCAGATTTTCACAACCTATTTTTATGGCTCTTGACCTTACATGCCCCAAAGTGCTGATGAGCTAAATACAAGTCCTGAACACAAGAATATTGTTAGAAAATAGCAGTGTACGCAAGTACACATGGCAGAGCTAATACAGGAAAGGGATCTGAAGGAACACTTGCTGTCCTTTTATGACCTATCCAAAGGAAAAAGTAGATAAGAACCTTTGTGATAAAATTTCTGTAGAGTCTGGGATGGTGAATCTGGTTAATTTAGAAAATCTTCTTTTGGAGAATCTGGAGCACAGATCTGCCTCTTCACAAGTTCAAGAGGAAGGGATTTTTCTTCCCTCTTCTCCTGCAGATAGTCCCAAATTCCAGCCCAATAATTCAAGCCAGGACATGCAAGGAGCACGTTCCTTGAGGTATGCTCACAACTACGCAGTCCGTCAGGAAGTGAAAACGATCCCGTTGCTACATCACCTAAGCAGAGATCCGCCACACAAATAGGGAGGCTTCCATGCCGATTGCTCTTCGGCTTTTTCTTTGGATTTGGCCTGAAGCCTCTCTGCTTTGCCCTGTAGTATGCAGAGACATCTAGTGGCTGAGCAATCCGGAATCCAGCAATCCTGGATCATGAATTACAAAAGGGAGTAGGGATGCCTCATCTGGTGAGGAATTTAGTATGGCCTGAGGCTTGGGCTGCTGTACATAGGCATCTTCTGGGAAGCAGATGGTCACTTCTAGGGATCAGGTGCTACATTGCTAATGCTGAAGAAAGTGTGATACCATTTTCTTAAATTCAGGCCAGAAATTCTGAGTGCTTCCTTCCTAGTCAGCCAGGCCTTTGAGCAAGGTCCATCAAATATACTGTTTGGAGACCCTGCATACCTCCTCACACAAGTCTGATACAGTTTTTGGTAGCACATTCAGTGTCTTTCTTTTTGTTCTTCCATTTCTCACAAGCCGTGTCTTACACAAACCATTAACTTCAGATTGGATTTAAATCTGCTCAATCCCATGGGCTGCTCCTTTCTCTGCTGCTTTGCTGGATTCTAGCCCTGCTGCACCCCAGGCTCAGAGCCCACACTGTGGCACCTGAGAAGAGCACAGAAGACGGTGTCTCCTAGTGCACTGCTGTCTACTCTGCTCAGTCCTACTGGGCTCTTCCTCTTGGCTTTTGCTCTACTGCACTCTAGACCTTGGCCTCAGTCCATACCTAAGTGTGTGCTAACCACAGGAGCCAGAACTTGAGATTAGATTCAAATCCACTCTGTGCTGCCTGTGTAGGTGCACCCACAGAGGGCAAATGGAGTTGACATTTCTCACAAGTCCCTGCCCAAATTGTTCCAGTTAGTGCAGAAATCTGGTACTGGTGGATGTTCTGAGACCTTTGGTCTTGATTGGAGTGGTTTCTGTAAAAGCAGTAGGGGAAAGCCCAGTTGTACAGTGTCCTTCCTGCTTATTTCTTTCACACATAGCAGGAGAGATTCTCAGTTCCTAATAAAATTCTAAACACGATTGATCTTAAAGAGCTATGAGTCTCTGTGACTAACCACAGGGCAGAGCTGAGCCAACAAAGCTTTAATGGCAAGGTTCTGAAGACTTTTCTCACAAAGATCCAGGTAAAGGGATTTTCATCAGGCTATGGGGCTGGATAACACAGACTTTTGAAATCCAACAGCTCAGCTGAAAAGTAGGAACTTCTAGAATTTCTTTGCAGGACCCTCACAAAAGTTTCACCAACATCTGCTTGCCCCTTTTCAAGGGTGGTTCTTAAGGCTTTGCCCACAACAGTCTTCAATAACAGATGCCAAGACATCTCTTGAGACATTTTTTGAATAGGATCTTCCATCTGGAGCTGAATCCTTTAGAAGCTGTGACTTGGCTTCTTTGTCTGCAGGGTGGTTAATCCTAATGAGGCAAGCACAGCAATTTGCTGAGCAGAGATATATGCTTATCAGATCCTATTACTGAGCTGATTCTCTTTTATAATTATTTATTCTGACTTCAGTAGATGAAGCAATGTGAAAACACTTAAACCCAGAGCTTTCATCAAGAAGACATAATCTCACACTCCTGTGAACAACTGAAAGCTGCCTGTATGGAAATGTCTAACTATACTGGAACAGTTGTCCCAGTATATCCTGCCAGTTAAACTACCCAGGCCCTTCTTATCACAAGATAAATGTCCTGATTTAAATTATGTTGAGATGAACTCCATAGAAAAGAAATATTTTTACACTGGGATAGAAGTGTCCATAGAGGGAGAATTTTATTGGCGTAGCTAAGCTAGAATAATTATACTGGCATAATTATGCTGGTAATTTTCCCTGTGTATACAAGCTATGAGTCTCAAATTGTGCTTCACTGGCAGAAGAGCCTCCTTTGTTGGAGAGATTCTTTAGATCTGAATCAGGTCGTTAATAAGTGCTTCAGTACTCAAGTCAATGCCTCAAACTTTATAATGAGTTTTACTCTTTGCCTCCCAGAGAATCCCAACCTGTTTTATGTTTGTAACATAGACCCTACACAAAAAATCATCCTCTGCTGATGGAAAGCTAGCTCAGAGAAGCATAGCAGTTACTTCACATTAGCATCATCAGTGGCTACATGGCCTTGTGAAGAGGGAGCTCTCTGTTGGGAATCAGCAAACACCAGGAAATACCTGCCGACAGCCGTATGCGTAAAGCCGGAACACAGCACTGTGCCAGCTACTAGGAAGAAAAAGAACTGTTCCAGATGAAAATAGGACAGTTTTGTTTCTTTGCCTTTGTATTGGGTTTGCGAGGTAGCGGGAAGGGACAGGGGTGACTTATGTGAGAAGCTGCCAGAAGCTTCTACTGCATCCAAGGACCCACCACTGGCCAATGCTGAGCCCGTTGGTGATAATGGTAGTGCCTCTGGGGTAACATAATTAAGATGGGGGGAAAAAAATCCTGCACAATCAAAACTATAGCTGGAGACAGGAGTAAGAATACATGAGAGCAACAGCCCTGAAGACCCCAAGGTCAGTGCAGAAGGAGGACAGGAGGTGCTCCAGGTGCTGGAGCAGAGATTCCCCTGCAGCCTGCGGTGCAGATCGTGGTGAGGCAGGTTGTACTTCTGCAGTCCATGGAGGTCCACAGTGGATCAGATATCCACCTGCAGCCGATGTAGGTCCATGGTGGAGCAGATATTCGCCTGCAGCCCAGGGAGGACCGAAAGGAGGCTGTGACCCTGTGAGAAGCTCACACTGGAGCAGTCTGTTCCTGAAGGGTGCACCATGGAAGGGACCTACTCTGGAGCAGTTCAAGAAGAGATGCAGCCTATGGGAAGGACTCACATTGGAGAAGGTCATGGAGGACTGTTCGCTGTAGGACAGACCCCACACTGGAGCAGGGGAAGAGTGTGAGGAGGAAGAAGCAGCAGAGGCAATGTATGATGAACTGATAACAACCCCCATTCTCTGTCCCCATACACTGCTTGTGTGGAGAAGGTAGAGAATTTGAGAGTGAAGTTGAGCCTGGGAAGAAGGGAGAAAAGGTATTTCAAGATTTGGTTTTATTTCTCATCATCTTACTCTGATTTGATAGATAATAAATTGAACTGATTTCCTCAAGTCCAGTCATTTTTTCTCACGATGGTAATTGGTGAGTGATCTCTCTCTGCCCTTATCTTGACCCACAAGTCTTTTGTTGTGTTGTCTTTCCTCTGTCTAGTTGAGGAAGTGATAGAGCAGCTTTGGCAGGCAGCTACTGTCCAGACAGGGTCAACCTATCACAGCCATTCTATTTCTTCTCTCACATTATATTTTCATAGCCTGTTTTCCTCCCCTGTAATGAGACATCATTTGAATGAGGACCACTGTTTAATTTGTAATACATATGAATACAGTAACTGTGGATGATGGTTTATGAGAAGAGATGAAGGCTCATACAGTAACCATGTGAAGTGGCATGAGTAATTTGAACAGAAATATCTTCAATGACAATGAGTGATCAGGACCATGATGTGCTGCCTAATGTGAAAGTTAACCATGTCAGGTGGATGAGGCTGTAAATACAGTCACAGCCTTTGCTAAATATACTCATATACACTTATCAATTGAACTGGAAGCATTCAGAGCAGCAAAATAAATGGCTTAAATGATTGTAAGACAAAAGAAAGCTAAACAAATATGATAACTGCATTTTTTATAAATAGCAATGTAAAGTCACCAATCAGTGGGGTTTCTTTATTAGTAATTATTACAGAATGAAATGAATTAGAATTTATGATAGATTTTACAGAACCACAGAGAAGCTGACTGGAGTTTATTGGGACCAGCCTCCCTCTCATACAGGGCTATTGCCAACAACTGCTGTCAGCTGTGGCTTTATCTAGTTAGGTTGTGAAGCCCCTAAGGATGGTGATTTTGCAGCAGCTCTGGGGACCTGCTCCAGTGCTACCCTCCCAATAAAGCTTCTACTGTTATGCTTACCTTCAGGTTTATCAAGGGCCATCTCAAGTGAGGCTCTGTCTTTCTGTGTCAACCCCTCCTCATTTCCTAGCATCTTCAAAATTGCTGAGGATCCATTCTGTCTTATTATCTAGATCATTGATGTGGTTACTGGCCTACAGCAAGTTGTCAAGAAAATGATTGGTAGCCCTTGAGATCAACAGGCCAGGCAGCTTTCATGACATCTGGTGGACCATAAATCCTCAGCTTCCAGAAAAGAGGACCGTGGAGGTGGGTCAGAAGTCTTTGTGAAATCAAGTATATTTTTTTTATCCACCGCTCTCATCAAAATAAGAAGATATATCACTGGATTCAGTCAGGTCAATCAAGCATAATCTTCCCTTGGTAAATCCACCTCAGTATTTGCAATGACCTTTTTGTCTTGCACTTATATTAACAAGACCACACTTATTTTGCAGTATAAGAGAAAACAGTGCATCGTCTACAGAGATGAAATTCATTGGACTTTCTTCCCAGCTGCTGTTTCGGGCCCTACAGCTCAGGCTGAGAGCCTTCACCATGGAATCTAAGAGCTAAAGAAAAGGTATCTCTTTATGTACTACTGCCCACTCTGCTCAGTCCCAATGGGATCTTCCTTTTGGTTCTTGCTCTACTGCACTCTAGACCTTGGCTTGCATCCAGATGGAGCGTATGCTTACACACAGAGCAGAAGAGTCAGAACTTGAGATTAGACTCAAATCCACACTATGCTGCCTGTGTAGGTGCATCTGCAGAGGGCAAATGGAGTTGACATTTCTCACAAGTCCCTGCCAGATATGCTCACAGTCATAGTTGTGCAGCATAAACACCACAAGCAAACAGTTTTGGAGCTTGTTTCATTTGTAATTGCTCTCTGCCCTGGGTGATTAGAGGTTTAGCAGTACTCAGGGTTAGATCCCCAGTTGGGCAAGCTGTGAACCACAGGCATGGCTTCTGTCTTCCTTGCCATTAGGATCTTCCAGACACTAACTTTTACATGGACTGTATATTTCTTTCAAACTCCACAAAATCAAAGCATATGTATGCAGAGGGGTTTCTGGTTGGTTGGTTGGTTAGTTTTACTCAATATAATAAAAAAACCCCAAAACAACTGTCCTTTTTTCTTGCTTTTTCTTAACATTCTGATTCATTTCTTTTGTTGCAAAAGTTATAGGATAAATATTTAACTCAAAGTCAAAAATAACTTTGGGTTTAAACATTTCATTTGGGTTTCCACTTGCAGCATTTTTTTTATGAAATCAATATCATTAAGCACTTAAAAAAAATCTATTTTAGCTGTAGCAATAATAATAAATTCATCTTAAATCCTAAATTCAATTTAATAAAAACAACGCCTTTGTAACTTTTTAAACTAACGTAAAAATTAAGTATTTTCTGAAAAATCTAATTGCATTTATTTACATTTCAGGAAAACAATCAAATAATTATTTCACTGAATGTTTCTTTTGTTCTCCTCCAAGTTGTCTTATTAGAAAGAACTTTTAGTTCTTAGAAAGCAAAAATATCATGTCCATTTTCAAGTTTATTTTGCCCGTTCCCATCAATTGAATGTGAGTTCAGGGTTTCAGTCACATTTCCAACAGATTGTTGTGTAACAGTACATACTCTTAAAAGCTGAAATCATGTTTTACATGTAATGAAAATTAACATTTTTTAATTTACATTCTCAAGAGTTTTTCTATTTCAGCTGTATTTTTTCTTTACCTAGATTAAAGAATAATAGAGCAAGTTATCACAGACACCTTACAGTCTTGGACAAATAATATTCAGAAGCAGAGAGTGAGTGATTTCTCTTGAACTGATTTCCTCCTGGTCTGTATGGTATAATTACAGTGGAGATTCAGGAGAATGCAGAGGGTAAAAGTGCAATATATAACCCTAGAGTTTATAAACTTTTTTTCCATGCCTTTTTTAAGCTGTTTGCTGTTCCATGGACCAAACACCCAACCTCTCTCCATGTTTGTTGGGGGCTGTCTGATTTAGGAGTGGAGCATAATGCTTTCCATAAACCAGCTTTACCAGTGGCTCTGCTCTTCGTATACTCAAAAAAATGCTGGAATAATTAAAATGCCACTGATTACAATAACTGTTAAAACCATCTTTTGCTTGGAGATTTAATTCTGTTCAGATTGAGCCTTTGTTTCTTGCTTTGCTATTAAAATCAAGCATTTGTTTCATGCAATTTAGCAAAAAAGTTTATTGTTGAATGGGGTTTTTCTTCCCCATGTGCAGGATTTTGTATTTCCCTTATTAAATCTCATGAAGCTCCTGTCAGCCCATTGTTCTATGAAGCTTTTGTCAGCCCACTGCTCCAGTCTGTCAGGGTCCCTTTGAATGGCACTGCCACCCTCAGGTGATCAGCTTCTCCTCTCAGTATCCCTGCTTGCTGCCTGTGGTGACTGTGCATACATGTAAAAACTGATTGTGACAGATCTATGTATTTGGAAGAAAACTAGGAGATGATGTAATGATGTCCCAGTGTTGCCCAGAGCATGGACATGAGCCTGTGTCTACCTAGTTGTTATTGCAGACTCAGCTTCGGACTTATATTTCGGGGTTTAACTTCAGCTTTGTTGCTGATCAGTTGAAGGTTTTGAGTAACTAAGTCCTTCTATTATCTGCTTCCTTTCTAACAAACAGCTGCATTCTCTCAGTAGAAAGTGAACTTATTGGAGCAGGGACTGTCTGTCAGTGTATATCATATAGGATTACTAGACTTGATTAGACATTGGCCTTGATTCTGTAGATACTCCTGTGTTACACACAATAATACACATCACTGTGTCCTGATTTTTTTTCCATTTCCTTTTCCAAGAATTCTTTAAGGAGCACAGAAGGATGTTAACACATGTGGCTAAATAGACTTTCCAATACTTTAAGACTTACGGTCAGACTTCCCCTACCATTCCTCATTCATAAATTCCAGTGTTGTTTTCTCAAGGCATTCAGATCCAAAGGGCATCAAAATCCTTTGAGACTCTTTATGCTACTGCTTGTTCTTTGATGCCAGCTTCCATATATGGAACTATTAAAATATGATAATCCAATCAAACTGTACTAAGTGACAACTTTACCTCATTTTCCCAGTCTGCATTGAATAAGGAGAATGAATTACATCCTTTAAGCATTACTTAGCAGGGAGGCATAAAGAGGTTTAATTTAGTCAACAAATTGTCTTCCAAACTTTTCTTTTTTAATGCTATGATGAAGAAAGCCATAGCACGTGGCCAAATGTTGTATTTAGCTCTCCATTTGACTCATTAAAACTGACTTTCTCTAATGTTTCTTGCAATACAGAAGACTAAATAGCCTCTTCACCTCAACTCCCACATACAAATCCCACTTGGTCTAAAAGATGCTGGGTGTGGGAGTACCTTATTTAATCTATCTGCCACTATCTGTGCCAGGATTTTAACATCTGTGCTTGTTAATAAAACAAGACTATGTGAAGGACATAGCAATTGATCATTTCCAGATTTAAGAAAAATGTTAGAATGTTATGAGGCTCTGTAATTATGAGAGCACAGTTCCATTACCAGACCTGACTTGAAACCTTCCCAATAAAGGAGCTGCCAGTTCTTCCATAATATTTAACAGTAGTTTATAGCTTATGCATTGGATTTCTTCTACAGCTATTTGGGCCTTGATTGTTTTCTCATAAAAGCCAATGTTGTGTCTTTCTTCCTCATGAGGGTTTTTTATGTCATTTTACATGACTTGAAAAATTGCATCTGTTCATTTCAGGGCTGTCCAAACTTTGCACTTTGCAGACACATTGTGTTGGTTATGGGAGCAGTCAGCAGCAACGCTTTGAGCTAGTCTGTGGGCTACCGTTGCGTACTAAGGCACTACACCAGTCACGGGCAGGAGATCAAGTATCCCACAGACTATCTCTTGGACCAACTTGACCCTATTTTAGAATCATCCTCCCTAATTTTACTGTGAAAACCTTTCTAAGGGAAACCTTTTTAACCCAGATGAAGTCAGCTGAAAGTTAACTTGTTTTGTGCAATCAACAAAAATTCTCCAGCTTTGTCCTTTTATTAATAATTTGTGGCCATCTACTGCTTCTGTGGCTTTGATCAAAAAAAGAAGGAAAGGGGATAAAAAGAGTGAGGAAGAAACAAACCTCTTAGAAACCTCTGTATTGCCTGTTACACATACATCCACATGCTTTTAAAATGCACAATATAGAGCATGTGCTCCTACAAGTGTGTGCATCATTTGTATTGAGTATTAAACAAGAAGAAAGGAAAAGTATGTCTTTAGTGAAGTTGCTGCATACTTTTATCAAGCAGTGTAAATCTTGGAACGCAGGGGTTTAAATGTTTGTTTCAAGCAACCAAAGAACAACCTCTTTAAACAGCCACAGGTTGCATTTGAGCTCTCTTTCTGTACAGCCAAACTGACCTCTCTTCTGTTGGTGTTTGCAGGCAGCTATAAAAAAGTTTTAAACAGGCTAATACTGTCAGATTAGTGAAGCTGCACAGAATTTCTTTAGTCAATTTAGCAGAATGTGTTGACTGTGAATTTGCTTTGAGGTGGTACAATTTGACTTGGTATTCCTGTCCAGGTTAATGATGTCCTGCCAGATCCGTTGTGCTGAAGGAAAGAGTGTCCTTTGCCTTTCTGACACTTGTGATAGAACAAGAGTTAATGTTTGCCCAGTGGCTTATCTGTAAAGAGAAGCCAGGCAAAAGGGATTTGGTGCTTCTAGGAAAAATTTGACAGCCACAAAAAGAAGTATTCAAGTCCAGAGCTGAACAAAATGTTCTCAATGCAACAGTTGACTTTGCAAAACAAACAAACAAACAAAAAAAAAACAAACAAAAAAAAGAAACCCCAAACAAACAGCAATTCATCAAAAAAGTTCTTCACTATAGGGGTAGTGAGACACTGGCACAGGTTGCCCAGAGAAGCTGTGGCTGCCCCATGCCTGACAGTGTTTAAGGTCAGGTTGGACAGGGCTTGGAGCAAACTGGCCTAGTGAAGGGTGTCCCTGCCCATGGCAGGGGGTTGGAACTGGATAAGCTTTTGTGTCCTTTCCAACCCAAACCATTCTATGACCCTATGATCTTGGAAGCAAATGACTAAGCTTAACCAATGTCCTCACAGTAAGAGTGACCAGGTTAATAGTTAGGGTTTGCTGCTTCTTTGAAGTAAGGAGGAAGGTCCCTAGCAGTTTTCAAGATCATGATACTGCCAACTCACAGAGTACTGGGAGTGAGCCCTGTTTCATGGATATTTTGTTCTAGATTGTAACCAGCATTTTCCCTAGATAGAAACAGTATTCCTTCAGACCCTGCCATCTAATATTATGGCCCCTAATTTTTTTAACTTGTATCTTAAAATATCCTTGAGAGCAATGTGAATTTTTATTTTTTAGACTAATTTAAATATGGCATTTTTCAAAATGTAAACTTCAGGCTTGATGTATTTTCAGAGCTATAGATCAGATTTCAGTTGCAAAACAATAAGGAGATCGAGAGCTCCAAGTACTGAATTTATCTAAGTCATCTTAAGTAGTTTACTTTCACCTGTGATGTACTTTTTATTTTATTCTAAACCTATGAGTTAATCCTCAGCAAACCCTGCTATGATTTGGCTTCTGCAGTCAACTTTAATCTCTTCAGAGTGTCCAACTTTGTGAAATCAGTCAATAGCTATTGCATACAGGAAAGGAATTTGAGGCTTTGCTCTGATTTTGTGGATGTCACTATAACTCAGAAATAACATATTTGAAATCTACAGTCTCAGCAGTAAAAGGCAACCCGTTGTGTTCTGTATCCAGCACTAATTCAGAATTTCTTTTTTACTATTTATGACTTAACGTCTTCTTGTTAAAGCAGGAAAACCTTGTATTGAGCAGTTCAATGTTGTCTCACTGTAAATATCTCCTATACAGAGTCTGTTTGAAATAACCTTATTAATTCCCTTTGTAACCAGTGAACAACAGGTATTAGTAGGTGATTCACATGGATGTCTGGAAAAGATGCATCTCATTCTGCAGTTGTCAGTTCCTTTCCAATGCCTTGAGAGGTGCTTAAGTAACTCATTCAGATGCAGACATCCACATTACAGATGGCTTACATTTCTTTTCAAGACAAACCTGAATTAGTGTTTTCTCTGCCTACTGAGAATACGATTGCTATTTATTCTATAAATGATGGCTTTAGGAGACAGCAGAGAAGAGAGAGTGACACTAGAGGATGGAGAGGTGTTACTGTGCTTCGCAAAGCTGGCAAGTAGCTGCAGAGATCCAGTGTCCTCTGTAGCTTATGAGTCGGGGTCCAAGGAAGTTTCAAGACATGGAGATACTNCTCTGCCCACTGAGAAGGAGAATACGATTGCTATTTATTCTATAAATGATGGCTTTAGGAGACAGCAGAGAAGAGAGAGTGACACTAGAGGATGGAGAGGTGTTACTGTGCTTCGCAAAGCTGGCAAGTAGCTGCAGAGATCCAGTGTCCTCTGTAGCTTATGAGTCGGGGTCCAAGGAAGTTTCAAGACATGGAGATACTTATTGATACTTATGAAACATGTAAATGAAGTTAATGTAAATGCTAAATAAAACTTGCTGCTCCTTAGAAAAGAATAGCTTGTTAGGAGAAACAGGAAAAGCAGATTAGCTGTATACAGTTGATATACTATCCTGGCATTTGGGAAGAATAAGTTGCTTTAAAGCATTCACTTTTTTGTTCCAGGAAGGTAAGATTGTTTTCAGCAGAATAATTTCCATAGCTCATATAGCTACATGAGGAATTATTTCATTTATGGTTACCTTGTTTTGGTTTTTTGTTTGTTAGTTTGTTTTTGGTTTTGTTTTCTAAAGCATATATGCCAGCTATTAAACAGTGCCCTGAAGAATTCAAAGTTTTGGGTTGGACACACAGAGAATATGGGACAAAGAAACAAAAAGTTAGGACAGGAAAAGATAAGAATTACATGATATGGTGAGATCCTGTTTCTTGACTACCTGACTTTTTGCTAAGTAACATGGCATCCTATGGCTGTGGCAAAGGTGAAATCTCCTTTTGCTTCCCTAAAGAAGGATCAAGACATTTTAACATTAATACTTTAAATATTATAGAATCATAGAACAGATAGGGTTGGAAAGGACCTTAAAGTCATCCAGTTCTCAGCCCATCTGCCATGGGCAGGGACACCTCACACTGAACCAGGTCACCCAAGGCTCTGCCAACCTGGCCTTGAACACTGCCAGGGATAGAGCATTCACAACTTCCTTGGGCAACCCATTGCAGTGCAAAAGTTTTGCGGTGGACCGTGTAGCCTGGTTTGACCTTGTTTTTGTTTTTAAAGGACAGTGTTTGTTTGGGCGATTCATATGTTTGGCCTTCCAAGGACAAACAGATCATTGGAGACGTGAACTGTCTGTACTTTTCTAACATGAAAGTTTTCTAATGGGACTGTCATGGAGTGATCCAGCAGTTTTGCCACTTTGGGGGTAGTTTACTCCCTAGGTCACTGGCATGAAGATTATTTCTGGTGTCAACAGAGAACAAAGTTCCCTGTGATCAGTTGCCTGCTTACTGCAATTTCACCTATGGCTGATGCCTGATTAGAAATAGGAAAGTCCCCTGTACAGAGGACAGTGAACTCTTTGGAGCATAAATCTGCAACAAGCTCTCCCATGCAAAAAAAAAAAAAGAATGGGCTTGTCAACATAAAATCCTCTTTCTGCAAGGCTTTTAGAACCCTGACTGCTAGATACACAAATTTCTTGATCAATAAGGAGAAGCCTGTTTAGATTCTATTTTTATTGAGCAAACAAATGCCGTCAAGCTCACAAATATCTGTAACATCTGGCTTGGCTTCCCATATTGCACAACTCTGCATTGAGCTGAATAATGTGTGTTTTGCTAATGCATCCATTGACTAGAAGAACTCAAGAAAGAGATAATCTACCTTTTCCCTTAGAGGTGTCTCCCACTGGTTAAACTTCCCACTGTCAGGTCTTTCACTGCTTGTTTTCTGTTTGAGGAAGCAGCAAAGCAAGTGCAACTCTTTCTTTGCTCACAGTAGTGCATTTTCTGAGATTTTCACATAAATTTGCCAGCTTTTCTCTTTACATTCCATTCTTTTTCTTTATATACCTGTGTTTTTAAAGTGTGAGACCCAAAGCTAAATACCCAGGAAAATGCTTTCCATACTCCACTGCTTATGCAGCAAATTCTCCTTTTGCTTCCTAAGCTGTGAACATCTTCCTAACATGATACAATCTCAAATTCTTTCTGTCAAATGATGAATTGGATTCTGTTGTATAAATATAGTTCAGAGAATTTCTTTCTCTTCCTTGAAGCAGAAATTACATCCATAAGAACCAGCCAAAGTATTTATAGCAAATAATTTATTTCATTAGTTTCATTCTGACTCCATTTGCTATATTTGTTTACAACTTTGGAACTGTTTGTTGCATATTTTATGCATGAATATTTCAATCCATTTGCTGTGTACAGGCTATTTGTGCCAACTGTGTCTCTGGCTGTTCTGTTCTCTTGTTGAACCTAGTTGGCATTTTTTAATGAAAAATAGTCACTGTCAGAGACTGCATACTGAATCAGACAGACCTTTGCACTGATCTGCTGCAATCATTCTCTTTTATGTGTATCTAATCCTTCCTTAGAAAAAGAAAAGTAAAACTTAATGATAATGAGTTATTCTAATGAATCTACAACAGTTAAAGATGCTCATATACCTCAAACTGTTGTTGTCTGGATGAAATATTTCTGTTCTTTGCATCATCTACCTGGACTTGTGCAAAGCGTTCGACACTGTCCCACACCACATCCTTGTCTCTAAATTGGAGAGACATCAATTTGATAGGTGGAGCACTCGGTGGATAAAGAACTGGTTGGGTGGCTGCACACAAAGAGTTGTGGTCAATGGCTCAGTGTCAGGCTGGAGGCCAGTGCCAAGTGGTGTCCCTCAGGGATCGGTGTTGGGACCGGTCCTGTTTAACATCTTTGTCGCTGCCATGGACAGTGGGATTGAGTGCGCCCTCAGCAAGTTTGCCGATGACACCAAGCTGTGTGGTTCGGTGGATACACGGGAGGGAAGGAATGCCATCCGGGGGACCTTGACACGCTTGTGAGGTGGGCTGATGCCAACCTCATGAAGTTTAACCATGCCAAGTGCAAGGTCCTGCACCTGGGTGGGAGCAATCCCAAGCAGAGCTACAGGCTGGACAAAGAGAAGATTCAGAGCAGCCCTGTCTTGGGTGGCATGGTTTAGTGTGAGGTGTCCCTGCTTATGGCAGAGGGGTTGGAACTAGGTGATCTTAAGGTCCTTTCCAACCCTAAGTATTCTATGATTTTACGATTTTATGAATATGACAATTTTTTACTTCAAAATTTCAGAAAGTAATAATGAAATAATTTTTAAAGAAAATCAATAATTATGGAAATGTTGAATATTTTTACTTTCTGTCACATTTTAGAGCAGGAATATGGTACACAACTTCAGTTCCATTCCAGAGACATGACTGGTTTCTGGAGTCTTGCTCCTTTGTATATATGGCCAAACCCATTATATACAGCAGATAAGAAACAGACTTCAGCATAACTGTATTAGCTTTCTGTATTAGGTTTTGTACATATTTGATATTCTATGGAAGGAAAAAAATATTCCTGAGAACTTTCAGAGGAAAAGTGAAAAACATTAAACTATAATAACTTTCAATATCTTTATGAAAGAGGACATAAATCATTTGAATGCTGCTTTCAAAGTATTGTGATCAATACCTGAACATGTGTCCTTCTCTCTGGCCTAGGAATGATCACCTAAGCTCTGTACCTCATACTCTTTATGTAAGGAGGGAATTTAACAATTTCTATCTTCTGCTCTTTTTCTCCTTTTATTTTTTTTTCACTGTACTCCCTTCTATGAGAAGGAAGGCCTAGATTTACCTTAACTATCTTTCAGCACTTCAGGAGTCCAATCTATTTATGTATAGTCAAAGCAGAGAACCACTTCCAGAGGGCAACTGGCTGACAAATGTCTGAAGCACCCTACATAGTGCTCCATTGATTATAGAAGAAGCCTTAAGTGACCTGTCCTAAATCAGTCTTCTCAACTTCTTAACTGTCTCAATTTAGGGTCAAATGAATCTAGGCTGGCCTGTATTTCATTAATAAGTGCTACTTATCACTGAGGGTCCCGATCACCAAAGGGGCTAGAAGTGAAATATGAATGATGACAAATAGCAATAATGCTTATATCTAGCAAATGATAAAGGTGGTTTCAAAAGTGTGCAGGTGGTTTTCACCCTTTTATTTTAGCATCTGAACAAAGACAAATCTTCTGAAGAGATTTGGTTTTTTTGTTATCAAGGTTCTAATCTTTAAGAATACATCAAAGTTACTCAAGTAAAACCCAAAATATCAACTTGATTATGATCAAAGTCAAATAGACTCAGCAAAAGGGTTATTGTCCACTTGTGTTTCTGAAATGTTCTGTTCTTGGAACCGGAAAGGAAAATTATCAGGGGGGCTTCCCCAGGGGACAACAGTTTTGAGCTCTTTCCTGCACTTTTTGAGTTCAAAGGATGTCTCTTCAAAATTCTGTGAAGTCAGGTCACCTTATCAGCACTATACTGTTTGAGCTGCTCTTACATGGGTTTGCTCTAAAGGCTGAACATGGAGGTTCAGATCACTTGATTTATTTCTCTGTCCCTGCCTGCCCTGGGCTTGCAGGACTGTGCAATAAAAGAGGATGATGGCAGAGCTGTTTTCCAGCAAATGTACTTTCAAGAGTGTCCCAGTTAGGAAAATATTCTCTTGCAAATATTTACTCCACTTTTGACTGAACCCTAAAGACAAAGGTTCCAACTGTGTAGGCTGAACTGGCTAGAGGCCACCCTGTGTTATCAGCATGTGTGTATTTATGGGAGACAGGACATTGCAATGATTTACCTCTGATTTCTGGCCAAGTGGGCACCAATTTACCCCTCAAAATGGGTTTAAAAACTCAGTTTCTCTCCTCATCTTAAGAAATATGCAGTTTTCCCTTCTGTTTTAACCTAAGGTCAGGGCAGTTCCTTCTTGCACTATGGAAAGCAAGCACAGCTCCATTCCCATCCCAGCCTCTCTCTCAGTGGTGGGTGACAAACCATGATGGATCATCAGCTGTGGTAGAAACTTCCCCATTCTGCAGGCATTTGCATCTTTGAGATAGTGAGCCACACAGCTACATGTGAACACACATACATACATTCACATATAAGAAATCTTAGCAAGGCAAAGGATGTTTGAGTTCTCGTTTAAGTTTGGCCAAATATCAAAGAGTTTAAAAAAATGCAAATGAAGGAAATCCATAACCAAGCCTAAGCCCCAGGCTCCTGAAGTCTTTGAGCTGAAGTTCTCAACCTTCACACAAGTACTTGGACGTTTCCTATCTAAAATCAAATTGCTCCCATCAGATTCCTCCCATCCCACCTGTCTAGACAAGGCCTACAGAGCACAAATGCATTCTGTCCTACACAAGCTTACTGTCTTGTTTCTTCCCATACACACACGAACTTGCATTTAAGTTATCTGCCATAATGCCCAGGTCACAGTCATTTCCCCTTGCCCTTTTCAATGTCTGTGTGTCAGCATATTGAGTCACTCACAGTGCAAGAGGGCAGAAGAAAGAAAATAGTATGTCTGAAATGGAGGAGTTCTCCTGAGCAGTGTTCAGCCCCCACCTTTCTCATAAATCAATCTGTTGGTCATGAGTATGTATCATTGTATGGGCCTTGGAGTCCAATAAACGCAAAATAACAGTTGCTTCTAACTCTTTGTCTAACTTTTCTATTAATGTTTTAATTTTTTTGGATTAAAGACTGTCTTGTGTTTCAGAAATGAGTCCCAGTTTTACACTGGGCTTTAGATATTTCTGCAGAACTTACAGAGATATGGATGAAATGGTACTTGGATAGAAGAAGTCAAAATTTCATTCAGAGAAAGGCGATCTGCCAAAGCTGTTTGCATGTTTGATCAATTTTTCTTAATTATTTTCATCTGAGGTAATGTAAGAGCAAGAGGATTCAGTTTTATGGCATCTGAGTTAGAGCCTGTTGTCCTAAAAAATGCTGTCTTTATGTGAAAAATTGACAGTCTCTACTTACCTGTTTTTCTCTGAAGCTACACATTTTGAAGTAGTGTTTCTGTGTATTCAAACAATTCTGTTTCTGTTTATTGGAAACCTAGGCTACTATTTTCCAGAAAGAAACTACTTTTAAACAAAATGATATACGAGAAGGAACTTGACCTCTTCACAAATATACTTGTCTCCATCCAGCTTCCATAAAGCTAGTGGAAAGCTGCTAAGGAGAGCTGGTTTGGATGCTCTCGTATGTAAACCAAGATATACAGCTTCATAACTTTTCTCAGCATGTCTTATTTATTCAGTTTATTCCATCGCCTCTTTCCACAGGGACTCTTGCAATCTCCTCTGTCAATAATGCCAGCCATCAAATCCGAATGGCCAAAATGCCACAACCAAAATTGTCACCTCCTTTTTGCTGTGCTGTCCTTCCTCACCTGTCAGAATCAATATATTTAAAGCATAGCCTATAAAAACAACCAAGTAGCACATAGAGAATAACAAAGTGCTCTTTCTGCTTGTCTTGTTTTCACTTCTGTTCTCTCTTTTTACTTTATCTTAAGGATGAATCATGCAATTGTAGAATGATTTGAGTCAGAAGGGAACTTAAAGCTCATCCTGTCCCAGCCCCCCTGCCATGGGCAGGGATACCTTCCACTAAAGCAGGTTGCTCCAAGCCCTGTCCAACCTGGCCTTGAACACTGCCAGAGATGGGGCAGTCAAAACTTCTCTGGGCAGCCTGTGCCAGCGCCTCAGCACCCTCACAGTGAAGAATTTCTTTCTCATGTTTAATGCAAATCTACCCCCTTAAAGTTTAAAGTCATTTCCCCTTGTCCTATCACTATGTGGCCTTGTAAATAGTCCTCGTCTGTGGACCCCAGAGCTGGATACAGTACTGCAGGTGGAGGAGTCTCAGGTAAGTGGAGTAGAGGGGAAGAATCGCTTTCCTTAATCTGCTGGCCACATTTCTTTTGTTGCAGTCCAGGACACAATTAGCTTTCTGCGCTGTAAGTGCATATTGCTGGGTCTTGTCAACCAACACCCCTAAGTCCTTCTCCTCAGTCTTTATCCATTCTCTGCTCAGCCTGTATTTGTGCTTGGCATGAAGCTAGGTGTTACTCTACTGGGGCAGAATCCAACACAGACTGTGAGCCCTTCAGGCAAGGAACTGTTTTTCTGTTGAAGTGTCCAGCATATTTTGAAAGAAGAGTTTAAAATAATGACTATTGATGTTGTTACCACACAGGGGAAGACAAATTATTGTGTCTTGTGGTTATTTTTTTCCCCACATTGCAAAGACATAAACACGAGCAGAGGATGTGTATGCATTTTGTGTGGTATGATAACTGCACAATCAATTACTTGTGCCTTGCATTTCAAATGATAGGCAATTGCTGCACACCCAGTTCTTTGTGTCTGATTGCTTAATTAATTTGCTTAATCATTTAGGCAGAAAAGTCCTCGATGGTTCCAGCTGTCTGGCTTTCTAGGCTAGAGCTGTGGGCAATCAATTAGCTTCACCATTCCATATAGCAGAAATGCAGACATGCAGCCTTCAAATCCTACTTATAAGGCTATTGCAAGACATTTGTTACAGAATACAAATCCTAACCAGACTGTTTTGATTTCTTTGCAAAGGCATCACTTCCTTCCAGGAGTCTGAGAGTCGTTTTTCAATAATCTGTAGTAAGAGCAGAGAATGGACAGATACCAGGGTGAAATGGCTTAAATGTGCCATGCAAAGGACATGGTGCATGTGTGCCTCAGCTTGGATGAAGTTGCAGGAACAGGTTGTCCAGAGACGTGGTGAATGCTCCATCCCTGGCAATGTTCAAGGCCAGGTTGGACAGAGCCTTGGGCAACATGGTCTAGTGTGAGGTGTCCCTGCCCATGGCAGGGAGGTTGGAATTTGATATTAAGATCCTTTCCCACCCTTACTATTCTGTGTTTCTATAATTCTAAGTGGCCATTTACAGGAGCTTCCCACCTGGCTTTTAGAGTGTAGATAAATTGTGATATGAGAATGATCTTGGGAACAGGCTTACACAGAGTGAGTCCTGATGAGCTTTTGGTCCACAGTATCACACTGTCTGGGGAACTCTGACAGCACAAGGACCATGCCATGCTTGGAGAGACTGGGGAGCAGGTAGAAATTTGCCACTTGTTGGTTATGGAACATTAGAGGTTTTTTCTGAACATTTTGACAAAGCTTTCTGGAGGTGTTTAGAAATAGCTGGTCCCATCCTAAAGGACCATTGTTCACAGGTTCTTCATTTCTAAGCTAACTCCAGAGTTCTAGATGAGGATAACTATGAAAGCTGTTTCAATTTTTGTCTGTTTTTCTCATAATTCAATCTATTTTATTTGACAATAAATTCATTTTTCCCCAAGATGAATCTGTTTTACCCATGGCAGCAGTTGATAATTCTTTGCCTGTCTGCATCTTGACCTTGATCTTTTCCTTCCAATTTTCTCCCTTTGTCCTGCTAAGGAGGAAGAATAAGCAAGCAGCTGAGTGGGAGTTTGGCTCTTAGCAAAGGTTAATCCACCACAGTAAGAATGTGATGGAAAGTCTTGAGAGTAGGCTTATACCTAATACCAATTGTAGTCATTATGTCACAACAGGGTTGTGTTAGCTGCAAAGCAATACCACAACTGATCCTGATGTTGCTCTTTTGGACACGGAAATCCTGGTGTTATCTCCTGAAAGTTTCCTTTGCCACAGTCTGTCTGTACACGTTACAATTTAGGGAGTGGGTGCTAGACTATTGCACCCTGTTGTGAGTGCTTAGCTGATATGCTTTCTTTAAGCACTTAGGCGTACATGGTTTGGGAGTAGGTGCTTGAGAATCCCACAGTACAGTACGTGAATATAGCCCAGGGAATTTAGGCAGCTTCAGAGGGCAAATTGTCATAAGTGTGAGCTACTTGCCTTCTGGAAATGCCTGTATGTCTCCACTGACTATAGGGGACCTACAATCTAACTGTGAGATTGAATCTTGTCTGCCTTTTGGTATCACTGAAAACAGGAATGATAGGCCATTTGGGACATACTTATCTCTGCACCCCAAGAGTGTTCCCACAAAGGGGATGCTGCATACATCTATTTATAGTCTGGACTGATTCATAGCAATTTACCCCCAGCAAACATAGACTTAGGACTGTACCAACACTGAAATATCAAAGAAAAAATGAATTTGAAAGTTCAGATACAATACAATAGCATCTCTGGAGACATCCATTGAATGAAATTACTCAATTTCAGCAAGCGATTTGTCATTAAGTGTCATAGCCCTCAAACATTGTTTGTGACAAGGTGAATGCTTCCCTCTTTGAAGAAAAAAGCCTCAGATCCTCTGTGATACTTATTGGAGATTAAGGTTCAGAATTTCTCTAGCAGTGGGAGACCATTATCCCATGGTACTGCCCAATCTCTTTAAGTGTGTGTATTTGATCATCTTTTTGATTTGAGTTGGTTGCTAACAGCCCATGGCTGTGTAGAGAACACCTTACAATTATCCAATGCCTTTCATCTGGAAGCCTTAGGGCTTACGCACATTAATAGTTGTATTAATAATTAATAGTGTTAATAGTAATGCCTCATCCTTTATCAATGTGGGAATTGAGATACAGAAAGGCTACTGAGTGCTTAAACAAGGATATCTGAAGTTAGGGCCTGTTTAGATGAGAGAAGTTGATGTTGCTGTAATTAATGATTAATTTCATTGCTGGAGACACCTATGAAGACAGACAGCTCCATTACTGCACAAGGGAGTTGTTTTACTGGACTACTAACACTAATGTCAAATAACATAGGTATCTGCCTGCTTTTCACATCAGAGTATGGGCCAAAGTAGTCCAAATTGCAGA
Organism: Agapornis roseicollis; assembly: GCA_002631895.1. Lineage (NCBI taxonomy): Eukaryota > Metazoa > Chordata > Aves > Psittaciformes > Psittacidae > Agapornis > Agapornis roseicollis. The sequence continues at coordinate 55,233 of NDXB01008848.1, forward strand.
GGCTGTGATCATTCACATGCTCCAGTGAAGCAGATAAACCAGAACAAATTTCATAATTATAAACCTAACTTAGAGCTAAGTGATGACTGTATAAAAGTAGTAATAAAAAAGCTGGTAATGAAAATAGGGTAGCAATTACTGGTGCACAGCTGTCCTTGGATCAGTGAGGATTCACTACACTGGTAGATACTGGCTACATCCCTGTAAATCTGCTACAAGATGGAGGTCCACAACAGGGACCTGAGGAAGAGGATGATGGTGGACTTCAAGTTTATTGTTCCAATGATGAAAACACTTAGGCACAGAGGAAATCTGCAATAAAACCTTAAGTATGCATCTAAGCACCCTTTGAATAAGTTGTCATGAATGGGAGTGTAATTTGAGGGTGAAGGGGAGAGGGAGATATTCCAAGTACAAGCCAATGCCGAGGGCAGTGCAGACAAACCCACAAATGAGCAAGCCAGGCTGGTCTCTTTGGTAAAGCCAAGAGGGTGTTAATGAGAGAGAAGGTCCTGGTCGTATAATTAATTGCTTGATGTTGGCACAGCACTTAGATAATGTTAAGTGTTCCTGAAGTGCTATGTATTTATTATTATTCGTACCCATTCATTATTGTATCTGACACCAGTTCAAACAGACTGTAGCATGTCTTTATGCTGTCTTTCCCTTTAAAAATTTCTCTGTGCATCCCCCATAATCTTCCCCTTCCCAAGCAGTCCTATGGTTGTGTGCAGCTAAGCAGCACATGATTGCAATAGGCTGAAGAGAGTAATTAACAGAGACCACATCAGAGCTCTTGCAAAACACGCAATATGTTTATTCAGCATCATGTTGGCTAATTCCTAATGAAAGGGCACTGCACAGCAGAGTGCAGGACCCCAGTGGTCAGAAATAGCTCCACTTAAATGTTATTTACCTACAAAGAGCTCAGTTCTAATTAGGGGCGTGGGAGCCAGCAAGGATAAAACCAAAACTTTGCCCCAACCATATCCTTAATGCTGGTGCCCAAAAATGTCTTCTAATAGACACAAATGCTCAGTTGCATTTGGTTTGGATGCTTTTCTGCTCCTCTAAGCTTCCTCTTTTTGGCTGGGACTGGAAGTAGGAGTGAGTGAAAGATCACGAAAAGATTTGGATTTGTGGTATTCCAGAAACCTCATGCACACACAGATAAATAAATAAATATTTAAAATTGTCTGATCTCTCAAGGTTATGCAGCACACTAAGGGCTAAACCAACTTTGATTTTCTGTGCTAGGCTGAAGACAGTGTAAGCTAAAACTTTGTTTTTTCACAACATATTTGTAGTCTATTCATGGTACTTACATGGACCCTGCATCCTGTGGAATCTCACCATTGCAATGTTTTCATAAATATTCATTCCCCCAGCACCCCAGTAAATGAGAAGAGTGTTATTATCTCCTGTTAGAGAAGGGAACAGAGACTCATAAAAATGTTAAAATACTTATAAGATGCAGACAACCTTAAAGGCACCCTGATGCTCTTGAAAATTAGGTTTAGCTGGCTAAAGTCTTTGACTCACAAGTGCAGCATATTCTTATGGGGATGAGTAAAAGAGGATGAGTAAAAGGTTATAGTACCTGACTATCCTCTTTGCTCCTGTGTTGGACATGCACACTCCCACCACTGAGGCAGCAAGACAGGATGGACAACTCTAGGACATGCATTTCAGATGATGTTAATATGCTCCAGAGATAATCACCATTAGACAGAAGTATTCTGGAATGTTAAAACTCTCAGGATCTATTGTAAGATGTGGAGTCAGTTTCTTAGAGGTTACTGGGGTAAAAAGGAAAGGAATGGGTAAAGAAACCTTCATCTCACTACTGGCTTCAATCATTTTGGTAGTCCCTCCTGCTTTGTGTCCTGTTTCTGGCTGCATGAGTGCCTCTATTTGTAAGACAGGCCTTCAGGGTCTAAGCATGTGACTTCTCTGGTGGATGAGCTAATCAAGAAAGTTCCCACCTGGATCTATCCTGTGGAGGTGAATCCTGAGAGGAGGCAGGGTGATGAGAGTCATCTGCCAACTGCTTGTGATCCCCAGGGTGAAAATCCTTGGGCCAGACAAAAGTGGAGGGCTCTTCCAAGCTGTCAGGAAATTTAGCAAAACGATGACATGAGTAATGAAAAAATGTACTGATTTGTGCTTGAGCTTCAGACTTGCACTTCAGAGCATGTTCATTAAAAGGCTCATGAGCTAGGGCTTGAAGAACAATTTTCTGTCCTGTAATCTGATAATTTCCCTTTTATAAACTTTTTCATTGTATTTCTTTGGTTTTGTGCTAGAGACTGAAGTGTGAAACCTGGCAGATATCCTTCCCAGGATGTGGCGTGAAGTTTCTCTTCACTTAGTTATGAACCAGGCTGGTTCACCTTCAAGTTTGACTTTGAGTCTGAAGTTCAAACAATCCCAAAATCGCAGCACAAATCTCAGTCATGTGCAAATGAAGGCGTAAATTGGTGGGAGTTAACCAGTATTTTTTTATTGCAGTGACATTCATGAGTGTTTGGGAGTCTGTGCATGTGTTAGCCATGCCTGTCCGAAACAGTGCGTATGCAGTGAGGAGTATAATATCTTCTTCTTTCTCCACCGAATCCATAATGATATGACTGAGTCCATTTAAACTCAAACTGGTTGCAGGAAACCCATCAAGCTGCAAACAACAACATGACTGCTTAATGTTGTAGGGATCTGCCAATTTAGCCTAAGAGTTCCCAAGCTCCCAGCTGAAACCCCTACATGTGCACAGGGAGGTCTTTTCTGAAGGAGATGAATGACAGGTCTCCATCCAAATCTCTGTGGTGATGCTGAGTTAGGTGTTTTGGACACCTAAATTGAACACCTATTGCCCCATCTCCTCCTTCCCCATCTCTCTTGCAGGGCTGGATGCAGAGCAGCCCAACCTCAAGGAACTCCTAAGATATAATATTCCATCACATCAAAGAGTCAATACCCATTTTAAAACTTTTTCTCTGTCAATCCAATCAGTTCTCTCTGTTAGCAACTTCACACATGTTCTTTTAACTTTATCTCCAAAAAATCACCCCTGGAGCAGAATTACATCCATCTTCCCATACTTGCTAATTTACAGGTTTTCTCTGGTTGCAGCAATGCAACCTGAATGCAGCATGTTTAGCAACAAATGCGCTGGACCAGAAGGATTAGCCTCTGGCAGACCTGCACCACAGTTTACAGAGAAGCATTCCCGCACCATGACTTCCCAAACCTACCTGTTATGTAGCCAGGTGAGAAGCCTTAAGAGTATCTACAATATCGCCATCTCCTGACTTAGGCTAACACTGCACGCAGCCTCTATGGCACTTAGCCCTAGCACCTAAGCATTCTGGGTTTGCTTATTGAAACAAAATTAAGCTGTTAAGCACCAAATTTTTCTCCTTTTTATTTTTTTTTACTCTGAATTAGTCTATACCTGATTAACAACTATTTCTTATTGTTATTTTTAATTTTTTGGGGCAGAAGACACCATTTATTCCTACAGGGTAGGTGGACGAGTAAATCTCCAAGAAATGTCTGGGGAAGAAGAACCTGAAGAACTTCCAAGTTGTAAGCTATAGATTCTTGAGTCACACATTGAAAACTTCTGCCAAGTTTCTCTTGTCATAATATGTACATATTTACCCAGGACAAGAGATATCTGTAGTTGGCCTGATCAAGTAATGGATGTCTGTCTGTTGATTCCAGTGGGCTTTTGAATGTATAAAATGAGCAGTCATCTCCAGGCACATATGATCCTGCACTGATGACATTCATTCACATTAAGCTATGAAGTGATTAGTGTTTAAAAGTTGTCACTTTGACATAAGCATACCAGCACTTCTTACCCTGAATATTGGTGTACCTCAGACTTTGCGGTACTAAGAGTGTTGTTAAATGTTGCAGCAATATTGACATTGTTCCTATTGGTTGAATTTATATGAAAACCATTATACATGCCATAGAAAAAGATTATGATGTAAGAGGATTTTGCAACAATGAGGTTAAATATTTTTTCTCCCAGGTATCTGTGTTCCTGTGGTTAGCATTAATAAGCTCATCTGCTCATTTGTTGTTTCCTCTGAAAATCAATTACTTCAGCCCCTTTATACCCTCTTGCCCCCATCATCAATAAGAAAAGGGAAAAATGAGCATGCTAAAAAAATACTCCTTTCATCTTCTTCTGAGTTAAAGCTTCCTTTCCACTCCCCGTTTGCTTCCTTGTAGCCTTCAGGTGCATACCAGCACAGAGTCATTGTGTAACACACACTGTTTGTCCTGATGCAAAAGCCACAGAACCAGCCAAAATGATGTTCTCTAAAGCCAAATGGAAAGAAGAATACTCTGAAGCACAGGAAGACATGAATGTTCAGTGTTTCCTTCCGACCCTGTGGCTTTCAGGGAGGTACTCCTAGTCATTTCTAAGGAATTATCACTTGCTTTTTCAGCTTCTTCATTGATTCTTTTTTTCTATCCCATTTGTAATGTGAAAACTAAATCCTGTCATGGACTTTCTACAAAATGTATAGGAGACAAATGGTTTATGACAAAGCCTTGTACTGTTTTAGTCCTGAGAGTCTCTGCTTCTCCAAACAAGGGGGAGATGATTCAGTCAGCAGTAAGCAGTAAGTCATTTAGGGGCATTTATTCTCTTTGGCCCTTGGTAATCCAATTCCTTCCATTTAGCCCTTCCTCTGCACATGCTATTTGTTCTACTAGTAGACATGATGTATGATAGTGATGTGACTGAGTGCCTAGTGACAGCTGTGCACTGCCAAGGCCCTTAGGTTGATATTTCTGTAACAACTCCCCATAAGGCTTACACACAAGGATTTGAAAACTAAATTCATCTCCATTCCACAGATGCATTGCTCATGTGTTAGAGCTGCACAAGGAATGAATGGAAGAACCAAGGCCTGAGCCACCCATTTGGAGGACCAGTCCAGCACTTGAAAAGAAAACATCCAATTTTCAGTTTTCCCTTTGGTTGGAATAAATTAAGGCAGCAGTAGAAAGTACAGGTGCAAACTCAAAACCCTGTAGTGGTTCTGTTTGGAGAAGTGGGTGTAGAAGTACTTGATATTTCAAATGCAAATACTGTTCTGCAGCTCAGCTCCGAAAGAGATAAACATCACTGTTCTGTGGAATTTAACTTTGATAGTCCAAGCAAAGAACAAAAAAACAAGTGAAAGTGATACCCTGTCACACCAAGAAAAAGTAAACTGAAGATGTCATGGGTCAGGATAGATACAGGCACCCGGCATCTGCAGCATCAGGTTAAATTGGCATGTACTGTGGGTGCTCAGCACCTTCAGAAATCTGGCCCTTCAGCATCTTTTCCCTTAATCAGGAGCACTGGAGCATTGCCAAAATCTAAAAGGTTGGGTTAGGCAAAAGAAAGTTAGTTTAGCTTGTTGAGTCAAGTGATCTCATGTAACTTGCTCTAGAGGGAGGCTTTTTTCATTCCAAAGGGAATCAATTGCCAGTGGTTAAAATGCACTTTTAGAATTTCTATGTTTAATTAGGAATCGGAAATTTGATAAGGCAGAATGGACAGAGGGGGACTTTCAGTGCATTCCTGCTTTGAACATGTGAGGAATGATTTAAATTTGTTGAGAAAGGAGGATGATAGTCTGGAAAAAAAATATTTTCAAGACAAAAGAAAAAGCATTGTCTCACTGATGAGGAGATACTGGTCTGTCGAACTGAAACTGCTCAGCTGCCTTTCTTCCACATCTAGACCCCTTAGTTGCTAAGCTAGGTAAGTGCAGATTGGATCTACTACTAGGCTCAAGTTTGTTTCCTTGGGCAGCAAACCTTCCTTGCCTAGAAAGTTTTTTCATGATGGGATGGAGCCATTCTTCATTCACCTTGAGGTCTCTTTCAAGTCTGGAGCTCACATGCTTTATCTGCAGGTTGTGTACTTCAGAGGCAGTCTGGATTACATGAGATCTCCTGTGAATGTTGTATTGATGGGACAGGAGGTATAGAGAAAGGGAAAATATACTCATCATGGGTTTTCTTGGCTTAGTTTTCTCCCAGGAAACTTCATGCCACAACACAGCAAAATTCTAGGTTCACCTGAAACCGTTTTGGTTTTTTTTAACCTTTAGTAAAACAAAGTTAGGACTGAAGAAATATTTTGCTTTTTCTGGAACAATTGTTCTGGGAAGGAAGTTAATAAGAAACTCATACAAAGTAGCTCTACTTTTTTCTGTAAAACCTTCACTTAGGATGTCTTAAAGGGTTTTAAATATGCTTTTAAATAAACCTCGAATAAAGCAGGGATCTTAAGTATGGTGTCTCTTTTGTGGATGAACACTGGTGGTATATAGCTATTCTAGGCTAGTGTTTTATCATCTACTCCTGTTAAAGGGCTTTCATTTTTATTTCAGCCTCTAAATATTCATTTACAGTCATGTACATTTGCGCTTACGTTCAAGACAGAATCATAGCCAGCCATAAGGACACTCACCTGGAGAAGAGCACTGGTGGGTTCCAGGAGCTCTTCTAGTGACTTTTTAAACATAAAAGAGTACTACTTCAGAAAGAGAGGTAAATTTCTCAGTCAGCACCTCTTCTGAGAAAGAAAAAGCCTTTGATTCAGGTAGTCTGAGTAGAGTGAAGGTGTGTTTCCTGCACTGAAGTGGGCTACCTTACCATGGACATGGCAGAACAGGATCCCTCACCACAGGGGTACCTTTGTGAACTATGCTCATGTCTCTGTGCTTCTGCATCCGACTCTGAGTCAAAACAGACTGATTTAGCAATGTCAAGACAAAACCTTTTGACACTTATGAAACAGTTCCTTGAATTTTTTATTTATCAGGTTTCTGAATTTTATGAAGAGGTCACCTAAAATATGTCTTAGGACTAAAAAACCCTGTAAATTAGAATAAACTTTGCTTATACCCTGATAACAGTCATTTTCAAGGAGTTTTTTGTTTAAAACTTCATGGCACATTTTTGGTCTCATATTTGTGAGATTACTAAGACAGGAATGGGAAGAAGATGGGTGAAGGCATATCTTCTGTCTCAAAGTCCAGTGTTCACTCTCCACAATGAATTTTCTTTCCTTTCTCTGTCTTGGCTGTGGCAATAATTTGGGATAGCTGTGAAAAGGTAGGTGAGAAAACATGCATAGTCTAATTTTCATACTATTCTTCAGATCTTGACTGAGCTTATCTTCCTATTTAATATTGCAGGATGTATTCCTGAAATAAAGCACACATACTGAAAGAAAACATGATGGAGTCAGTTAATAATTAAACAACGACAATTTGAAATACACCCATAGAAGGATCTACCTGATATCACAAGCCTTACATGCTTGATAATTGCACAGGCAAGCTTTGTTTAATGAATGGTGATACTCAGAGAAAAAGAATCATGTTAGGAATTGTTGTGAAATGTTTTATTTTAATAAAGAATGTATGATCACACAAGCTCTTATATCATATCCTTTCCCACACAGACTCTTGCATACTTCTGGCAAAAGCATTAGCTGTTTACATTTTCTTTGTTTTCACTCCAGCAACGTGTGACTAATCCTTGAATGCAAGCTTTAAGGTTGACTCTGTCAAAAAATGGCTTTGGAGGGGTTTGCTGTTTGTTTAAAATGACCCGGAATAAGAGAAAATCACTTCCTCTGAAATGTAACATAAATAGAAGGGGTCAGAGAAGCTGTACATGGTGAGGCCAAAGGGCTCTCCCACCTAGAATCTTGACTCTAAGGCTGGATAGGAGCAGAAAGGAAGAGTATATAGAAGAGAGTAAGAACAGGATAAGTAAGCAGAAATCTCTCCTTCTTATCTGCATTCATGGATTTTTGTCTCAGGCATTCCACAAGTTAGAAATGGTGTCAGTGTTTAGGTCTGGGTGAGCAGCATTGTTCGAAGATGGAAGCTGGTACTAGTGCTGAAGATGACTCTCTTGGCCTTCTTTTCTAAGTTTTTCTGTACTCCAACCACTTGCCACTCCATTGCCATGCTGCAGTATTCAAACCCTTGCAGTAACCTCATGTTTACTTAACTTATCAGGGCTGAGTCTATCCACTACATTAGTAGCCTCTTAGCATAACATACCTGGACTTGTGCAAAGCATTTTACACTGTCCCACATGATAGCCTTGTCTTTAAACTGGAGAGACATGGAATTGACAGATGGACCACTCAGTGGACAAGGAATTGGCTGGATAGTGACACTCAAAAACTTTTGGTCAATGGCTCAATGTCCAAATGGAGATCAGTGATGAGTGGCTTTCCTCAGGGGTCAGTGTTGGGACATTTTGCAAGTGCATATAGTGACAAGAGAAGGGGAATGGCTTTAAATTGAAAAAGTGTAGATTTAGATTAGACATATGGAAGAAGTTCTTTACTGTTAGGGTGGTGAGGCACTGGCACAGGTTGACCCAAGAAGTTGTGACTGCTCCATCCCTGGCAGTGTTTCAGGCCAGGTTGGAAGGGGCTCTGAGCAAACTGGTCTAGTGGAAGATGTCCCTGCCCATGGCAGGGGGTTGGAACTGAATGAGCTTTAAGGTCCTTTGCTACATAACCATTCTGTGATTCTATGACAACATAGCTCTGGGCATGGATAACAGATGAGCACAAAGAAAACCCTTGATATTTCTACCAGCAGCACTTTTTCTCTGACCATCTCCTACCATCTCCCTTCAGGGGCTGCATTTGCTAGAAATGACTCTAGATCTGAGCCTCTGGTCCTATGAACCATTTGCAGACCTATACATACGTGAATGCCTGGTTGCAGGTATGCCTCTTACATCTCTTAGAGAAGGGTATATGCATATAGGTTTTATGTCCTTATAATTTTCCATGGAGCTAGAATCATAGAATAGTTAGAGTTGGAAAGGACCTTAAGATCATCTAGTTCCAACCCCCCTGCCATAAGCAGGGACACCTCACACTAAACCATGCCACCCAAGGCTCCCGCCAACCTGGCCTTGAACACTGCCAGGGATGGAGCACTCACAACCTCCCTGGGCAACCCATTCCAGTGCCTCACCACCCTAACAGTAAAGAATTTCTTCCTTATATCCCATCTGAACCTCCCCTGTTTAAGTTTGAACCCATTACCCCTTGTCCTGTCACTACAGTCCCTAAGGAAGAGTCCCTCCCCAGCATCCTTATAGGCCCCTGTGGATAGGCTGTGTAACAATGGACATTTTGTGAGCAATCCAGAGGCCTTGGTGTAAGGCAGCCTGCCTGAGAACAGTCACGGAGTTGAGATAAACTGAAGGCTGTGGATTAGGGAGTAAAAGAAACACCAGCTGTAAGAACTCAGGGGTAGGTGGAGGAGAGGGGGAGGTGGGAAGTTCTGGGGTTCGAGTTCCCTGGATGGGGTTATCCAATCCTAGCATTGTTAAGGGTTAAGGTGCCCAATCAACAATTACCAAATCCATGTAGCTGTGCTAAGAATCTCTACATAAGGTTGACACTTTGTCTAATAAATTGGCATTCACTTGATCGCATTGATCGTCTCAGCGTTGTCCATGACTCCCGCACCAACAGGTCCCTTCCAACTTGAGATCATTCGCTATNACAATTACCAAATCCATGTAGCTGTGCTAAGAATCTCTACATAAGGTTGACACTTTGTCTAATAAATTGGCATTCTCTTGATCACATTGATCATCTCAGTGTTGCCTGTGACTCCTGCATCAACAGGCCCCCTTCAGATACTGGAAAGCTGCTATGAGGTTTCCACAAAGCCTTCTCTTCTCCAGGCTGAACAGCCCAGAAGATAAGATCACAAGACCAGAAGGCCATTCAAGTATGAGGAATGTGTATGCTGAACAGAGATGCAGAACACTTGCTCCTCTTGAATGGCAATTTGCTATTGGATAGCTCTCATTTCAAGCATTAAGGTAATGTCTAACAGTAGTCAAAGAAGCAAAGACTGATTTTGGGTTATTTTCTAATTAGCATGTATTTTTGTTTTCTTCATATTATGATCTTAGAAGTTAAATGCATCTTTTTTGGTTATTATGAAGAGGCACGGTGAGGAACTGTTAGTGCCCCTGAATACTGGTTTAAGGTTATATTTTATTCTGGCTCTGATCTTTGGCATGATTTATCTTCTTCCTTCTGTAACAATGTTCCATGACTTTTCTTTAAATGTTGTTTTGAGAGCTAGGGTGTGGAAAAGCATTACAGAAGAACCGAGAGTCTGACTAATCACTCATGGATGGAGCGGGCAGGATTACTGGTTTTTATTGCTCTACCTTACTGCTATGAAAGGACTTGGCTGGCTCCAGCTGATCTGTTGCTTTGGTTCTAAACTTCTAATTTAATGACAAAACAAAAAACTAAACTGAAAAATATTTTTTTACAAAAGCATCTACCTCCTCTTTTTTAGCTCTTCCGTTAGCCTGCATCACCCTGCTAACCCAGGAATATCTACATGTAAACCTCTTAGCCATATGAGCTTCTCAAGTGGTGACAATGCTTTCTGTGTCTATTGTGTGGAAGATAATTACTTGCAGAGATATTGAATTTCCTGGCCCGGAAGGTGTTTGTGGGTTTTGTAACAAAGGGATTACAGCACAGAGGGAATAGGAGGGTTTAGAAAGCATCCCGGTAACAGCAAAAACAATCTGTACTTTGGAAAGCCTGTTTTCCCTTTTTCGTCAATATGCAATTGTAAGTACATCCTTTCCTTGACAGCTTACCCTGCTAGCAGCTCTTAACCATTCGGTATGGAGGTCTGATACAAATCTCACTGAAATCATTAGCAACGCCCGCAGACCACATTGAATTTGGCTTTAGAGGAATGTAATATATGCAGCTCTTTCTTTAACATCTTAGCCCGTATTGCTTTGCTGTAGATGCATGTTAGGCAAAGCAGGTTAGGTCAATGTTAATAATGTTCTTTGAGTCTTCTGTCCCTCTGCTTTGATGTATTTATTAGTGAGCAGGGTAAAAATGTACTGGGTGCAGCTTTTCAAGTGGTCTTGGTGCAGTGATTTACACCACTGTCAATCCTTGCTGAGCAGAGTCCAAGTAGTGAGATTAAGTTAGCTATAAATGAGGGAAGGATGGGTTAGTGTCAGGGCTTTAAGTGGGGTTTGAGAGGCTTAGAGTTCATTTTTGCAACTCCCCTGTGCAATCCCAGTAAAATCATTTTAGACGGGAGCTGAAAAGTAATGTACTTGCTCAAGTTTTAGTTGAGGCAGATTTTAGGTGCCTAAATGCCCCAGAATGATACACAGATTGTTGTGCTGTGGTACCTCATAGTACAGAGATGCCTAGATTTTTCCATATAGGCTTGTCAAAATGCCTCAGGTCCCACATGCTTTTGCTGTAGATGTCCACAAGTGCCTTGCAATGAAAGAAGAGTTTATTCCACACCTCTGGAGATACTGATGATACACATCATCAGGTAACACAGAGGAGCCTACCTTGCCCTGAGAGAGGAATAAGTCACCTCATCAGGATTTGGGGACAGTATAGAATTACAGGACCGTAGCCAAAACATGGCAACCTTTTTGTCATACTGTCATTTCACTAATCCCTCAAGCTACAGACCTTCCAGGACTGAGGCAGACTCATTTGTCTACCTCAATGACTGCATTCATTTCTTCATTTTCAGAGGTGTTGAGCACTTGCCACTCAGCTGGTACTTACAGCCTGGAACAGGAGGATGTGTTGTCCTGCCCGGCTGATGTAGTGTAGTCTACAATGTAGATTACAGTTTAAATTCTTGGAATACCTGACAGGACTTGACAGTTTAACCTCTCTGACTTTGTAAGAGGCTTTTGTATTTAACCTTTTCACATTTTAGGCATTCTTCTCTTACGCGATTGTGGTTTCTTTATTATGTACCTTTCTTAGAAGTAGGGGATTTTTATCATCACAGTATGCTATTTCACCTCCTCAGAAAACTCAGCTTTGAAAGGGAGGGGTACTTAAGTTCATCTTTAGTTGTACCCCTTCCTGGGTAAGTCGTTTTGAAAACAGGGAGGCTGCTCTGAGAGCAGAGCAATTTCAGCATAGGTACAAAATCACCACCAAGAGCAGTGGTTTCAGGTTGCAAGGAGGGAGCTGTGGCAGGGTCATGATCCCAAAGACAAGTCAAAGGCAGGAGTAAGGACCTCATACTTGGGTGGGGATGCAAGTTTAAGAATTATTGGCCAAAAATGCTCTGACATAGGTGCAGAAAGATAACTTAGTGATGCTCCAGTGCTTTCTCAGATGTTCTCTGTAGAAATTCTGTGAATAATTTCTATGAAAGATATTTACCCATGGGGCACAGTGTAATTGCTGATTTGGGAAATAGGGATGATTCACTTATGTAAGAGACGCCCATACTATTAGCATATAAGATGTACTGCTTATCACAGCTTTTCAGTGGCATTGTGCCTAATTAATTCATGACACCTTAATTAATAGGTATACAAAGAAATATCCCTACATGACCTAAGCATTATGGAGTAGGCTGTGCTGTACAAACTCTGTCTAATGGTGATGTAAAAGAGCACTTCCCAGGTTTTATAGCTATTTGAAGTGTGTAACAAGTTTAATTCCAACTGTGGCTATTTTTCCAAAGAGTGATTTGAGACTAGTAGAAAGAGGACCTGAAATTAGATAGTGTTCAAGGACAAAAGCATCCTCAAATACTGAAGATTACTCATTCTACAACCTACCTTAACAGATGGTTTCCATCATTGTAATGGGCCACATTGAAAACCAGAGTAGAAAATCTGATCTGCACACCAGCCAAAAGTTGTTGAGATATTTGTGTCAGGTTATCTGGATGTCCCGGTGGAAAAAGTCAATAAATGCTAAATAATTTATTATCTTTTCACAGCTTCATATACATTTTTTTTTTTAATTGAAATCTATTTTATTAGGCTGGAAGCCATTAGTAAAGTTGGAATTTAGGAAAGACTCAATATGCAAATGAGAAAGAAAAAAGTCATGGACTTGGAAGGCACAGGACCATGCATGTTTTGTCTTTAAGATGTCCACTGATAAGGACAGCAGGGATGAGACTCTGGTGAGTAGAGGATGAAGGTTACACATCACTGTAAATATTTTTGGGCTGTGTTTGCTGTCAAACAAATCTGATTTGTATCATGCCTCCCTTCCCACCCCACCTCCCCAAACTGAGAACCAGGGAATCTTATTTTTGAATATTTGCTAAACCACCAGGTTTTGATTAAAATGTGCACATTCAGCTTACAGGGTCTTAAATACATAATTTATCATTGTGTTTAAAAATGTTGACATTAATATTTTAATATTTTGCACATTAGATGCTCAACAATGTGAAGGACTGTGATGTCACCTTGGAGATCTGTAGGTTCTTCCAGCTCATGCTTCTGATTGTGCCTAGAATGACAAATCTCAAACTTCTTCTGTGCCCGCTAAGAGTGTTGCCTGAATTCTGCAATAAACTTTGAGCAAATCTAGCCATATGTCCTTATCATAACACCATAGTTATGATATAGTAAGAAAATCAGAATATTTGGTCTTGAACTGAGTTCAGCTTTGGGTAGGTTTTGACTATTGCACCTTTGAGTGCAATGAATTCAGAGCAAAACCTGGGAGATGTGAACCTAAGCAAACCAAAAACATCATGCACGCAAAGCTCTCTGAGAAACATTTGCTTATTTTTCCTGCTTACAAGACTTATGGTATGTTTTTGGCTATTTGGTCGATGCACCCAAAGTAAGGCCAAACCAATTCGAGCCAGTGCTATTATTTTTTCTCCAGGGATACAATTCAGCTCTCTTGAATTCTTCACCTAGGCCCAGGATTTTAGTTTCTATCCCTTAGGCTAAGGAAGATTGGATAGTTCACCCATGGAATGTATTAATACAACTTCTTAATCATCCAGAGCAATCACTGTAAGTTGTGCAACACAGAGCACTCCTTTTTTCTGCAGGAGCTGTGCTTCCTGACAGCCAAGGAGAGAAAAATTAAATCCTGGTCCCCCATATGGAAGCACTATTTCTCATCCCCCCAAAAAAAGCTCATTTTGCCATCTTTCATCATCACGTGTGAGAAAATAGCTTAGAACCAGACCAACAGAAAATACTGAGGAACAAAAATTGGATTTGTGTCGAGCATAAAAGGGTAGAAAAGACACTTTTGATGAGGATTCAAGAAATGTGGGCTCTGACCTGGCACCAGTACAAAATTCCTGTGTTGCCTTAGGCAAGTGACTTTGAAATTCAATTCCCTGTTTGCAAAATTGGGGTAATAAAGCCTCATAACAATGTTGGAAGCATAAGTCCATTAATATTTAAAATGTGCTTGGGTACTCGAGTGCCAGGAACCTTTATAGCTACCTACCCTACTAAAGGACACTCAAGTTCATGGTTATTTTGGTGAGGGCATACACCAGAATGCCAGCAGGAAGTTGGCAGTGTCTTGTTTGAATTCAGTTAAAGAAACTAAAATGGAATAACTGCCTTTTGAAAAAAGGCATCATCCTAAAGAGAGGTAAAAAGTTGAACTAGCTGCATGTTGTATAACTGGCTATTAAATGATGCACTCTTCCAAGGGAAGGGACTAATACCTCCTGGGAAGTGTGGTTCAATGACAAACAAGCTTATAAGGAAGAACATGACTATAAATGACTAAGGTGGGTTGGAACTAGATGATCTTAAGGTCCTTTCCAACCCTAATTATTCTATGATTCTGAGATCTACGGCTACCATGAAGCTCTTCAGTCATTCAAATGGATGTGGGCATTAATCACAAAGGCAGTATTTTGAGTTGTTAGAAAGTTGTTTCACCAAAATCTTTGTTCATTGTCTTGTTTGTTGCTGGTATCATGTGCCCCCCTGCCATGTAGATATGCTTGATTTAGAAGTACTATCTGTTGAGAAAATGACATGCGGAGTTCTTTTTTTGGGGTTTTTTTGAGTAGCTCTCAATCCTTTCACAAAGAGGTTTTTTTTAACCACTAGTTGTCTCTTGGCGTTGGGAATTACACTTCCAAATATCAGGGACTGATTTGTAAAGAACATGAGATGAGATCAAAGAAAACTCTCTCTTCCTTACATCTGTACATTTATACATTTACCCTCCGCTGCAGGTGAAGGGTAGATTTGCCCCTGCTTTATGCTACCTGCAGATTTCATGAAACCATCCTGTATCTTTCCTTTAAATGTTTTATCACTGCTTGGAACAGTGCTGGGTCTTGTGTTTCAGCACGTTTATTTTCTGTGGGAACAGTGATCTGATTGCAGTGCACATGTGTGGGTGGGTAGATTATAAATTATAGACTCTGAGCTCAGGTGCACATCTTGGGAGTGACTTTTAAATAGTTGCATGATTAACAAACCTTTCTCCTTTGTGGAATGAAAAGCAACTTCTTCCTCAAAGATTGCTGCTTTACTTCAGGAATTATCCCCCGTGGAGCCAGAATGACTTGATGCTGCAGGGGAAATATTTGTTGTGTTATGAATGTGAAGCCAGCTAACCAGTGATCTATGGGATGATTTATAGCCAACAGACTTCAGGGGTGAGAAGAGGGGGAACTTTTCAAGAAACATGTCCATTGCTTTGGAAGGAGGTTTCATGTAGGACCAAATGAGACAGCCTCTTGTCACTGGAGTGGTTTAAGAAGGTCTTGTCCCCAGTTCCTTGTTGTTGTCCTCTGGAGGGAAGCTGTCCTTGGCTGAGCAGCAAATGTGCCTTTAACAAACTCTCCTCCTCCTTCAGTGCAAAGCCAGTCAGATGGTTTTAAGCAGCCTGCAGCAGTGGGCTCAGTGATGGTTTTGCAGTGGATGCAGTGTGCTCATGCAGTTATTTAGGGTGGTTCAACTAACTGCCCTGGAAGGCCAGTAATTAAGACCCAGTAATTAGGCTAGAATCAGGGTAATAATATGACCTCACTCTTGGCTACTGTAAGATAGGTACTGCAGATTTTATGGAGACGGATGCCATATAAATATCTAGATAGATTAATGATATAATGGAGGCTTTTTTGTCATTATGACATCCTGAAACTTGCTACCACTGTTAGTCCATCTGTGTTATGGATTGCACACTCAGGCCAAGAAATATTTAAGCAGATGCTTATCTTTAATTATAGAATCAGGCCCATTGATTTCAAAGAGAATACTTGCATTTTTTTAAATTAGGCATGTGTTTAAATGCTTTCCTAAACATAAACCTAATCCAGTGTTTCCCACAAAAATCACTGCTCAGCAGGCCTCAAAATAAAAGGCTACAAAAATGAGAGCAGAATGGTCATAGTACTACAAAACCCTAAAGCAGCATTCTGATCAGCTCTCCTTTGCAAGTGATCTTGTTGCAATTCTACTGCAGTATCCAACTGGATTGCAAAGATAAAAGAGGTGCAGACATATTTATCAAGTGTTTCTATTTCATGTTCCAAGTACTGGTCTAGAGCAGATGTGCCTGATTCTGGAAACCTTCTGTTCACAGAACTTTAATTGGTTTTCACAGGCAATGTGTGTGCTGCCTCCTCACAAAATGGAACCAAATATTTATTAGCAGTAGGAAATAGACCATTTGCTTTTATATGTGGCTTTCCTTTGGCAGTGTTCATAGAGGAGGCACACATGGTAGGCACTCCTTAAAAGCCTTCTTTTGATACAGTTTGCTAGATCTCATTTCATTTTAGAGTCGAAAAATAAACAAATGAAGGGACCAAAACAAACTGAGTTGAATTTCAAGAGTCTGTATCTCAGGGTAAATATGGCCTCAAATGCAAAGGTGGTAGGACTATACTTGAATACAACAGTTTGCCAACACTGGCATTTTCAGGCGTGGTTTTCATGCATAAATATGTATCCAGGTAAATAGCTTCCCATAGGATATAAATTCAGCTGGTGCAGTGTTAACCTGATAAATAGTAAGGTTAAGGGAAAATTACTGGAAATAAAACAGGATCGGAATAATACTGACTCATGGCTGAATTCATAGCTAACTGTTGGGAAGAACAAAAACATAGACAAGGACAAATCAATAGACTACCAATGAATTATATACAAAAGATTTTGGGCTGATTGAAGCAAATTACAGTCAAAAAAAAAAAAAAAAAAAAAAGTCTTAAATGTTTTTANACTGTTGGGAAGAACAAAAACATAGACAAGGACAAATCAATAGACTACCAATGAATTATATACAAAAGATTTTGGGCTGATTGAAGCAAATTACAGTCAAAAAAAAAAAAAAGAAGAAAGTCTTAAATGTTTTTAAGGCCATATTCTTAAAGGCATATTCTATAGGTATCTAAAGGCATACTTATATTCATAGTATATAGTAATCTAGAAGACAATGAATTGTTTATGTATGCATAAAGATCTCCATATGTGTCTATGCACACACCTAAAGAACACAGAGGTTTAAAAGCATTGTTTTCACTACTTTAATTTTTTTCTAAATTAAACAATGTCTGTTTGAAGCTGGCAGGTTTTCATGTAGAGTAATGCTCCCTTACTTTGTAATTTCTGTGAGGGACACAGAGTCATAGCAGCTAAAGAAGTTATAGCTTAGTCTAAGGTATAGGGGCTTGAGAGCAACTCAGTCAGAAAGAAGTTAGAAGGAACAGAAGCTGGTACTGGCAACAGCTTTTTGGTCCTGGCTCTTTTGATAAAAATGTCATCGGGCAGACTTTAAGGATGTCCACCATTTTCTTATAAAATGGGTTTTAATGCAGAAATATAGGGGGGTTTGACACTTTTTTATTTTTTGTCCAGACTGACGTGTTATTTTGCAAGCTTTGTATAATACCTTGGAGCTGGAAATATATTCCTCTAGATTTTAGTTGATATTTTTAAATTTGTTGTTTATTTTGTTCATATTAGAATGTAAATAGCTTCAGAACCAAACCAAACAAAACAAAAAAGTTCTTTCAGGCCATATCTAGCAGTTTCCTATGAGATGAAGATGCATTTTAGTGACCAAGTTTTAAAACAGAATTTTACTGATTTGTAATTTTGATTAATTTGATTACATTTGTTAATTTATAATTTTGATTATAAATTTGATTATATACAATTGCAGTATGAAAAAGACTGCTGGAGGTTTTGTGTGTCCATAATGGATTTAGGATGAACTGATAAGCTTTCATTGGAAAAGGAAAATTATAACCTATGGGGTACAGCTGCTGGACATGAATTGCACAGAGTGAATGTGAGGAACCTTAGTGTTGGCTTTGACATCAGAACAGTCCTTCCTTTAGAGCAGTGGAGAATTGGATGGTCTTTGGAGGTTAGAGTGTGACCCATTTCACCACAATGTAGATGCCTACATCTGGCTGGATGAACCACATCCTAAACTTTAGCAGCCACAGTTTCACCGGTTGCATTGAATGACATTTTTTTGTACATACCTCAGCTTGGGTGAAAAGTTTTATCCTTATGATCTTGGTAAAGGTGATCTTGATGTTTGAGTTCCTTTCTAGATTAATTTTATCCTTTCAAAGAGAACGTCCAAGGAAATACATCTTACCATAAATAAAGTTAGAAGCATATTGCAGAGTTTCAGCTCCAGGAACAAAGTGTTTCTGAAAGAAATCTCAATTGAAAATGTGAAGCCAACACACCTGGAGATCTCAGAAGTGCTTGAGCTTTCAGACAGTTATACTGTTGAATGAACCCTTAATCGTTACTTTTTACCACTTGGCACTAGTAGTGTTGACATCCCTAATCTTAAAGATTTAAAACTTGGCATACAGCTGTGACACCTGAGGAACTAGAAAAATGGATATAAGGGCTCCATGGAAACCCAGGCTAATGATCCAAGAGATGCATGCAAATATTCTTCTCTTTGAACACAAAAAAGAAGCCACTGTGCAACTGGGAGTAATACCTCCTCTTCTTCTTTTGTTTCTGAATGAAGGTAAAGGGAACTGGTGAGCCCTGCTGCTGAAGTTTCTGGTGCTATAATGTCTTAGCAATGGTGTTATCCACAGGAATTAAGGCAGAAGGGCACCTTTTGATCATGCACAGTCACAAAGCTGGTGCTAGTGCTGCTGAATGTACAGCTTTTTATGGGTTTGCTCTTTTGGGTTTGGAGAGGGGACTGATATATTTTTCACCTAAACAGCCACTGAGATGCCAACTGTTCTTTTGCTTCCCAATCAGATGTCTAAGACAGTACGTAAAAAGCAGGTAAATTGCAGGGGTTTGTCTGAGTTTAGCACAGCAATTTTCCATTCCAAAATATCAAAAGATTCTTTAGTATCAGTGGGAACAACCTTGTCAAAATGGATACAAATCAGAACCCTGGAAAAGCCTGATTCAGAGAAAAATCAAGGTCCCAGCTTTATGGATGGTGTAGGTTGAACAAACATTTTTCTTCCCCTTACTGAAGTTGCTTGCCCAACATTAGTGCTTACCATGTTACAAACTGCCCAGGGCTGTGCCTGCATCCCGGATTTTTAAGAAAATAAGAAACGTTTTACAAGGATGGAGTGGGGAAATTGTAGCAGTGTGTAGGAGGGGGATGGCAGGCTGAGATTAGAGGCAGAGGGTTCTAGAGACAAAGAAAGGACATCCAGGATCACACAAGGAGTGACAGAGCAGGGAATGAAGAGCAGAGGGTTGGCATAACTGTGCTGCATGAGGCAAACTCCTGCTGGAGGAGTTTTGGAGTCACATCCAGTGGCTGTAAGGTGAATATGGGATAGAAACTGAATGAAATATGGAAGTGGGAGTAGGAGACAAGTGGGAGAGGGGACAGGAGCTGGGTTGGGGCAGATGTAGCATGGGGAGCACATTAAAAATAACTCTCACAAGGAGTGAAAGTGGGCATTAGGAAGAGCAGGAGATGATGGAATAGACAAGGACGCATGGGATACTTGGATTGTAATGAAGGGGTAAGTAGGGCTAATGTGGGGTGGAGACATGGGGTGGGAGATTGCAAAAACATTTCTGATAGAGCAGGAAAGGGCTTGTAGGAGTCCCAGGAGGCAGTATAGGGAGCTATATATAGATTTACCAAGTAAAGAGATATATAAAACAGATATATATATAAAGAAATCTACTGAGTCTTAGTGTCACACATCATAGAATCATAGCCCATGCCACCCAAGGTTCTGTCCAACCTGGCCTTGAACACTGTCAGGGATGGAACATTTACCACTTCTTTGGGCAACCTATTCCAGTGTTTCACTACCTTCACAGCAAAGAACTTCTTCCTTGTATTTAACCTGAACTTCCCTTGTTTAAGTTTAAACTCATTATTCCTTGAGGTTCATAAGGAGACACCTGCAGACCCAGTGTCCATACTCTTATCACACCATGCCTTGTATTCAGGCTCATTGGAATCTGCTCATACCAACTGAGCCCACGTTCCTCACAAGGAGAAAATGTTGCAACTGGAAGGAGATGATTGAGTGGAGGCCCAGGCTAATGAGGGTACTTGAGGACAACCAAAGTTCACTGAAGGAGAGGAGATCTTGGGGTGAGGGCACCATTATGCAGTAGGGGGGAACAGCCAGGGGGACCAGTGAGGTGGAGGAGGCTGAATATTTCTTCAAAGGTGCTGGCTGCAAGGCATGGGAGAAAAGCCAGTGAAAGAAAGAGGAGAAAAGGGAGCAAGGATAAGAAATTGGCATGAAGGGAGGGAGGGAAAGCTTGAGGGGAGATTTTTCTGCTGTTATGGATGCTCTGATAATAAATCAGATTCCTTTTTAAAAAAGCGTAAAGAATTATTGAGGAAAAGACTAGCAGTGTAAGTTGGAGAAGAAAGGAAGATCTAACAGCAGGAGAGCTCCACATCTCGCTCAAATGCATAGGCTGAGTAACAGCATTCCTCCCTGCTGCCCATATGCTCCAGGCAAGCATGGGTCATTTCCTCCTGTAACTTCTCCAACTTTCTGGGCTCAGCAGTGGCTCAGATCATAGTGTGTTCTTTCAAACCTCATGGAAGGACCTCAGAGCATTCACTCTCCTGCCTATTTGACATTGAGTATAGGAAAGACAAAGGAGGATTTATCCCTTTAGGCTTTCCAATGGTATTTCTTAGTAAAATATTTTTGCAGCCTCAAGCTTCTTTGTAAAACAACTTGTTTTAAATTTTGAATTGGAAAAGCTATAGAAGCAGTGGAGAAATGGAGAAAGACAGGAAAACTGAGCAACTGCAATCAGCAGGGAAGCTTCCTCTCCCATAATATTTTCTCTTCAACAGAGAAAACAGCCACAAAAATGTAAGAAAATATTATCTTGTAACCTTTTTAATGACCAGAACATTCTTCAGTGATGAGTAATGTTTCTGAGAAAACCTGAATTAGGAAATGATGAAACTTTGATGCATTTTATGGAATTGGTGGAAAGTTGTGAAGCAGGACTAGTCACTACTGGGCAATGGATTTTTTTAATTGAAAAATGTAATAGCTCAGTAATAGATTCATTGAAGTTTCTGCACATCCTGCTGGCAGAGAAAAACAGATTTTGTTCTTTATGTAGAGAAGAAGGGAAAAAAAGGAAAATGTACCTGAATTGTAATAAACTCTAAAATATAAATTTAATTTAAAGCAAAACAGCTAATCTAAGCTGGTCCTGCAGGTTACCTCTCCAGTGGACAGAGAGAGGAGCACCTTGAGAGGACAGTATGTCCTTCTTTTCATTCCCTGAACATGGGAAGGGTTTCTCTGGACTGACCCAGGAGATTGGGCAGTAAATAGTCCTTGTGTAGCCTCATGGTAGTCATGCACCTGGACTCAGCTTCACTTTGTTTTTCCATTCGATTGAATTGTACCACACTGATTATTTAGATTAATATTTTCTGAAGACTCTTAATTTCTGAAATCTCCATAAGATTTCTAATGGATTCTGAAAAGGTAAACTCTCCTCCCAGTGCCTTGGACTGACTAAACATGTTACTGTCTTTGGTACCAGTTTAGGTTCTTCCACAAAACAAAGATGAAACACCAGAACCCTCTCTCAATCACCGTTGTCTAAATATTTATTCTTAGCCTCATGAGTTAAAGTCACCAAACAGGAAGGTATTGTGCCCCTGTGCGCTCCCACACAGTTGCAGTAGTCAGAGCAGATTAACCGTAGTCTATAGCTAACCAAACACATTGTTAGTAAAGTGGAAGAAATCACCTCTCTTTGCTGATGAGAAAAAGGCCTCTAATCTGGCACATAAAGAATGGCTGCTCTTGTTTCCAGATGTATCTTGAACTCACATCTCTCAGTGGAAAGAAAGAGCACAGATAGAGCAAAGAAGCTGCAGTGGCTGCTGAATGGGACTGGAAGTTTAGCTCAAGGGATTCAGCATCAGGTATTTTTGCAGCTTTGTGGCACTCTTGGGGGAACTTCAGAGTGATTTCTCCATCTTTAAGTGGGACAATGAATTTTAGGTTGTGCCCATGAGCTAAATCAAGGGTAACTCTGGAAAACAAGTCTACCTATAAGTCAGTTTCTCCCTAAAGAAAGGTCTGGGAGGTTCCTAAAATAAAAGGATTGGAAAACCTTAAAGAGCTTTGTGAAGCTCCCTTTTCCTTACTGAGATCTCTTTCCCAAAATGTTTGCTTGGCTTGTTATGAAGGATTTGTTAGAAAGTGCTCAACTGTGGTCCACAGTGGCTGATCAGCAGAGATCTCCCTGAAATCCAGAGCTGCTCTGACTGTGATTACAAGTAGAATCAGAATGTGGGGTCCCCATGCTGGTATCTTCTTGGGAATATATCAGCTGGGAGAAGACAATGCAGTTCCTGTTAACATGCAGGTGGATAGGACAAAGCTGTTAATTTAATTTTGAGTCTGTGCTCTGAGTAGAGGTGTTATCTCGAGGTGGCTGTTATGATGTTGTCTTTGACATGTTAATTAACTCTAAAGATGTTTTCATTCATAAAGTCTTTTCACCAAGGGGAGCTTGGTTAATTGAATGCATTCAGGTGAAAATCAAAGTCTATTCTGCTTAATTTCTAGGGCTGATGGATACTCAGAAATAAATACCTGGTATTCCTCACCTTTCTCATACAATCCTCTGATTCTGCTCTGCAAATGAAGGGTATGGTTTGCATGTCCTTGCAGGTATGTAGAATGACCATTCAATACTGATGTACTCTTAAAAGTCGTGTTCTGTATTTCCACATTATTAAGCAACATAATCAGGGCTGAGCAATCAGTTAATCAGTTTTCTGCTGTGGCATTTTCTATGTATTGGTATACCCAAGTAAGACCATTCCTCCTCAACAGGTAGACCCTGTTTATCAGTAGTAGACATGTGAGAATACATTGCCCTTCAAGCCAAGCAATCAGGCAAGAATAATATCTGGAAAGCCAGGGAGGAGTATGGAAAAGTAAAAGGACTGAGAAAGTGATGCTTTTGTCTGTATAAAGACAATAACAATATGAGATTTCCTGCTTGCAAGTATTTATTCTTACCTTTGGGGACCACTTAGGAAGTAAGACATTCATGGTAGCTGCAGGACTTCTATTTCTGTCCCTCTGGCATGAGGAACTGCACCTTTCCACTCATATTTTACTGTGTCCTTACAAGGCTTGATCTTTGAGATAAAAAGCTGTGTTTCTTAAGCGTTTCTACAGTGTGCCTGTGATTCTTCCTCTGGGCAGTTTTCTAACTCTGTTTCTCAATCCTTCAGTAGAGACAGCAAGCATCTCCTGCTACCTTCTCAGCCAGTGACTACTCTGTTCTCACTCTGCTATGCCAGAACAACAGGATTACAGTGGTGCTTTCTGAATCAGGTATCTTCACTGATCAAGGAGAGGCTCTCAGCACCTTGGTGCAGTTACCACCCAGAATTGCAGAACCTCTGTGATGGACTATTCATCATGGGGAACAGGGAAACTATCACAACTTCTCCAGGAGCCACCCTTTCTGAACTGAAGATGATGTTTTAGCACAGCAGAACTTTGCTTTGGGCTGGCAGACACTGATCTGTGCTGCAGTCAGACTGAAAGCATCCTTTATCTGTGTGCAATCTCCCACTAAATAATATATGTGAACAACACAAACTGGCTGCTGGATTCCAGTTTCCTGTCAGCTGTCTCCAGAACACCTATATAGCCTTAGGAACACTGTGGCACATGGCAGTGTGGATTTTTATTACACAGGCTTTCCATCCACTGGAAACCAGACCAAACTTACTGCCTTACAGGAAGACCCTAAGTTGCATCCAAAGTAAGAAGTGAAAGTGGGGGAAAAAGCTTCCTATCTACCCTCAGTATTTTTGCTGGTCAGCTCATAGGACTGCTGTTGAGCAAAACACAGCGTGCTGCTACTCGTTAATAAAGTGGCAACAGTTTATTGCTGTGGGAGTGCCCAAAAAATGCTTCCTGTCTCCCATGGCAACCCGGAGCTTGCACAGAAGAAATGGCAAGCAAATCCTGCTGTACTTATTCATGCTGTTTGTGATTTACCACTCAAGCCTGCTGCAAAACCAACAGAAGAAGAATGACAACAGTGGAGCACGCTGGTTCTGACAGATGCACATTGTTATCTCCCCAGTTGTTATTCTGTGGTTGCCTCTTCCTTAACAGTTGACTTTGTGTGCTGATATCGTGTATAAATCTCTAGTTCCATTCGAGGGTGGACGTGGTAGAGCAAGTGCTAACTGGAAAAGAGCTGGTGACTCATAAGCCTAAACATTCTTCATATTTAGCAGGAATAAATATTGATGCTAGAGAGATTTACATTTAATAATGGTTAAAAATTGCAGTATGTTGATAGGGCACTCAGTTCCTTGTGCACCCATGACTCCTATTGACTTTGGAGGTAGTTGCAAGGGTGCAGAAGAGGTAGGATTTGGCATTTCTGAATGCTATTATGTATTCTCAGGGATTTCTGGGGAAGGCAAAATAGAGGAAGGGAACTGCCTTTGGAATTTGCAATTAAGTCTTTAGAGGTAACTAATAAAGGGAAATATTTTTGCTATGGTGATACACTTTATTTTCCATGAAATTAACAGTCTGAGTGGCTCAATTACCTGGTGATTTCAATCTGCAATTTCTTTTCTACCATATAAAATGAGGAAAGGGTGGATCAGTGGACACTGGTCAGTGGCATGCTGGGCCAAATTCTATATATGCATGCATGCATCCTGACCAAAAAATATGCACTTTATCAGAGGGAAGTGTTAGTACTTGTCCTTGTTCATGAAGAACAAGCCCAGGGCTGGCAAAGGACAGCTAAAGACCATTGCAGCTCCTCAGCTCTGCTGGGAACTTGCTTCCGCACTCATGCCTATCCCTGTTGTGATGCAATCTGGCAGCTCTCACATGTCCTTGCAACAAGGATGTACCACTTTGTGCTTTTTGCTACAAAGGAAGGAAAACCTCAAGTAATGAACTCAGGCTTGCAAAGGAAGGAGGAAAATACCATTTTCAAATGCCTGACTTGTTTTATAAATTGCAAGGGCATTTCTGCTTTTCAAAAGGAAATCCCCCAAATCCACCTGGGGATAAAACATGGGGTCCAGTTCTTAGGTAGCAGAGAGCTGCAAATCTCCACAGAAGCAACATATGTAGTGCTCAAAAATTGTGACGTTTACATCCAATTTGAAGTAGCCATTGGGAGAAAAGTAGGAGATGCAGTTTGGTCCTGGAATAGCTGTTGAATCTGAGAATACACAGAAATTGCATAAACTCTTTTCATTTAAGAGAAATGTGTCAGAGCTGAAGGGCTACTTGCAGAAGCGTTTGCTACAGGAGCAGAGGGCTGTGAATCACCATATTTGCAGAGATGGACAATTCTGACTGTACTTCTGTATTCCCATCACTATCAATCAAATATATTTTGTATCATTCTTAAATGTTTCATCAACAATTGACCTGCTTCAAACATTGATCTGAATCCTGAGGGAGTCCTAATGTATTATTATTATTACTATTATTATTATTATTAATAAAAATGATAATCCATACGAATTGCTATTTATCTTCCCTCTTATAATTAGTTACTAACAAAACACTACCATTCTCCTCTAAGTAAGTCCTGCATAAACAATCTATCTAGTGCAGACTTGAAATGTAAACATCTACTGACAGATGAAGCAGATTTCATTAGCCATTTCCTATATGATAAATATCCTGGTGCTATTAATGTCCTACTAAGTAAACAGTAACAGTGTTAAAATGAATACTATAAAGAAAGAGTCATTCAACTGTAGTTTATTAACATGAGTGGCAATGCAGTTCTATCAGAGGCAAACATTTTCTTGTGATCAAAATTAAATGTGTAAGATATATTGTATTAGTTCCTCACCCTAATATCTGTTCTTATATAGTTGTGCCCTGCCTGAGTATTTTTTGATAGTCAGAGTAGTGAGTGAAGACATGAATTTTCTTTTTCATTAGTCTTTCTAATAAGCGCAATCCATGCAACATACTCCAAGTAGCATCTGCCTAAACTAACATACAGTTCATACAAGACAAAGAAACAGTATGGGAAATCCCAAAACTGAATTAATGATTTTTTTTAAAAATGTGTTTTATTCATGGTTTGCAATTTGTATACTACTATTTATGAAATTCTACCATATTAAGACTCTCTAAGTCAGAGTAGCCCTCAGCAAATATGTAGCCAGAGCTTTTGATTAGGTCAGGGTCCCTTAGCAATGGATATTGAACCCTACAGAGAAATGGGGAATTCTGAGCAGCTCTGAGCAGCTCTGGCCATAGAAAAGTGTGAGAGACTTTCAGAGTCTCTCTGCACAGAGTTGCAGAGAAACACTGTTAAAAAGATCAAGCTTACTTCTCAGCAATTCAACCCCATTGAGCAACACCAAGTTATCTGAAAGAGAAACTGCAGTTTGCAGAATAATCTTCCTCAGTTTCTATAGATGATTTTGCCTGATCTATGAAACAAGAGTCCCACATCCAGGCCTCAATTCTATCAGAGCTCAGTCTAACTCCATGCAAGGAAAAAAAATTCTGCCCCTGACATTGAAAGGTGATAACTGGGATCTCTAAGAACTTCATATGCCTTTTGCAATAGATGACTTATTATGGCATTAGCCACACTTGTTACTGACTCTCCCCCTGTTGTACTTTCACCTTCCTTTTAGAAACCAAATGTTTGCTCTGTAACTAAAGAATAATGAAAGTGGTGTTTGGCGAGTAGCTTTTGCCAGGACTGACCGGATGTTTGCCTTCTGTTAAACTTGAATAAATATTGATAGGTTTAATCCTAAAAAACACAACTGCAATAAAAAATAAACAATTCGACCCCATTGTTGATGAGTTCTTGAAGATCAAGCACGTTTATACTATTCAGATATAACTAGCTTCCCTATATAGCTTTATTCTGCTATTGTTAGATTCTTAGTTTTCAGTTTTACTTTAAATTGCTTCCTATAAAACACAGTAAGAAACAAAGCAATGTCTTGCAAAGAAAATGCATTTAAATTATCATAATTTGCATTTAAATCTAGCTACAGCTCTGCCTTTCCTTGTCCTGGTCTTGCTGTGCTATTCATACCCGTTAATTTAATAGCCAGAATCCTCCATCAAGGTGAAATATGAGGCAGATATTGCATGCAAAGACCAGCAAGAGGCCTCAGATTGCACCTCTGTCAGCAGCAGGAGTTGTGGCTTAACTGGAACAGGTTGCTGTAGCTGTGGTGGAAGGCCAGGAGGCTCCAGAAAGATGCACTGTGGTATGAGCTGTAGAAACCTTACCCTTAAGTGTGCTGAAGGGTGACAAGAGCAATCACAACATGTATTCAGCAATTGAAGATGTAGTAAGAACATGCTGCTTTCTTGGAGAGGCCGTGAGTAGTGCTGAAATTGCACTGGTTTGCCTCTATGTCTTCCTGTGCAGCTTCCAGACCCACCCAAGAGCATGCTTCAGGGCTGTGCTCCTCTGGAAAGCTGGCAACAGAGACAGATGACTACAGTGGAGGGCATGCAGTAAGCTCTCGCACGACAGGCGAGGAGTTTGCAGAAGGGACATTGTAAAAACAGGCAGTAAATGTCAGGTTCTGCCTGATGTCTATCCCCGGATCCCTGGCCAAGGCACAGACCTGCTGCTTCGTGTAGAGGCAACATGTCATGGTGACGGGACTAACTGGGTAGTATCTCTTTGACAGACAAACAGTTGTTACCAACAACGCTTTATTTGGAGAGGAAAACTGCATTTTGGCACAGGGACCTTGAAAGATTGCCAGGATCTGAAGGGAAGTCCGCTCTTTGGCATCCTGTGAAAATTCAGCTTGTGTGGTACAAATGACAGGGTGACGTAAGTAAGCAAGGAGCTTCTAATAAGGATTCGACATTACAAGAAGTGACACAGATCTGGGCCTTCCATTTAAGTACATTCTCCCTTAGCTCCCATTGAATGTCCAACAATACTCAGCTTCTTCTAAGACTGAATTTGTTCAGCTGTTTTTGCAGACTTAAATTAATGATTTTTCTCCAGTAGTGGGAAATATTAAGATTTTCAGCCTGACCCTAACCCTCTTGTATCAGCACTGGAGTTAAGTAGTATCTGCATGTAATTATGTGCAGAAAAGCATTAGTATCAATTACTCGAACTGAACAGGATGTATGTCATTTCAGAATCTGGACATAACATTCTCTTTTGGTATTATTCAAGCAATGCATTAATAAGTTAGCCTATGATGGGAAAGGTTTCTTTTTTTCTCTTCATTGTAAGTTTCTGTTTTCTATGAGAATGTACTGAAAATACTTAGAAATACATGCTGCTTAAACAATGAAAATAAGTACATTTGCCTTTTGAAACTAGCAGAGCGTTTCTATTCTCTAATGGAAAAAAAAAAGACTAATGAGAATATCAGGTAGTTTGAAAAACCGTGAGGTTTGACACCTACAGACTTCTGTGGTTGGTCTAAAAAATAGAATAAAAATGTTCTTGCTTTACCCTTTTCCGCTCCTTATTTGAGTACACAGGCCACAGCTGACTGAGGCTGAGATAAAGTGTTACCACATGTGTGTCGCTTCCATTACGTACCTGATATATGTAGAATATCAGAAGGCACAGAAACTAATTGGGCTGAATGCCAGCCCTATTTTCCCATCACTGCATCTGTTTCATAGTAACTACTTTTTACTTGTGGAAGGGGCTTTTGAATTTGAGCCAAAACCAATCTGCTCTTCCTTCAGTGTGTACATGCATCTTGGCTTTTGCAGCATTCACATAATCACCTGTTTGGGAATTCATCCCAATCGCTTTTTTTGTTGTAGATATGGCATACATCAACTTATCTATTCTGCTGGCTTTGGAAGAGTCATAAATTTTGGCAGCAGAAAGCCTATCTTTTCAACTTACATGGTCCAGCAATAATCCATGAACTAAAATTTATTTAAGTCTAACTTCTACTGATTAAAGGCAGTATTCAGCTATATATCACAGTGAACACCATTTTTAATATTACTGAGGTGTTTTAGTCAGATACATAAAAGTAAGAGCTGACTCTTTATTTCTCAGTGAAATGTTCCCTTGACCTCCATTTGTCCTTGGGTTTCTTTAATTTATTCTCCAGGTTGCCTCACATCCCAGTACCCGTGACTGTGACTCCTTACTCACACCAAGAGCAACCTTCCTAGTTATAACCTACTACATTATTGTTGGAAATCCTACCATTTGGCAGTTAGACTTTCCCCACATCTAACAGCCCATACTCAGTCAATTCCACTTTACCCAAACTTAGTGTGCTGTGGGAACACCCTGATTGGCTTGGAGTTAATTTAAACTCCAAGTGTGGTCTGGAGCATGCTGCCGGACACCCTAAATCCCATCCCTAAACTGGGATCCTCAGGAGTCTCTGACCACTGAGAATTCTCAACTCAGTCTGGCAATTGCTGTTTCTTATAAAATCCAGATTAAACACAAACAGTAGTTACTATGCATCTTCACACCTTTCCACATAGCCACATTAACATCAAAGCAGTGATGAATCAGATCAATGCAAAGGAAAAATTTCTGGAATATCTTTTATCAATGTAGTAAATACTGTTGTCTCAGTAAGGGAATCAATCCATGAGCTAAAGTCAAGCAGGTGATTTGGTACTTGCTTCACCTAAGCAAATGCAAAGTGTTAAGCACTCAAGCAGTTCTGTTGCATCCACGTGCATAACTGCTTACCTGAGAAGTGGTCTCCTTCATCTCTTCATAACCATGTACCATAACTATCTGTGGAGTTCAGGTTTATGGGTAAGTCATTAAGGGCAGAAGCACCAGTAAGTATCTATATTATAAAAAACAACCAACAAATCAAGAAAAAAACCAACCCTAAATTATTTTAGAATAGCATAGTTATATCATCCAAGAGAAGCTCTACTACCTTAAAGTAGTGACAAGGCAATGTCCAGCACTTTTCAAGATCATGCCTAAAAACACACGTCAGCAATGATAGAGAGAGGTTTATGTCTTTATGGCTTTCTTGAGCCGTAGGTGAAGATATTAGGCGCTCTGAACTATGTTACCCAAGAACAGGTAAAAGATGGTTTCTGACTTCATGGGGAAAGTTTTGAAATCCAAATATTGTTCCTGTCCAATATAAATCACATATTGCTGTCAGCAGGAGCATGACTGGTGCAATGAATCTAGCTATTTTTTTTCTTACCCTTGTTAATTGACTTATAGGATGGAAAAATGAACCTCTCAAATACACAGTAGTTGGTTAGACTGTGTAAGCAAATATTGATCCATATACTTATATTTCTTTCAATTCCTGTGTCCCTGTGTCAGACTAAGTTTAGTCAAAGTAAATTAAATACTCTTCTCAGAAGACTCTATCATCTGCGTAAAGATCCTCATTTGTCAGTGCTCAGCAGCCAATTACAGAACAATCAGATTTTCAAATATTAAGTGTGGCACTGATATTGGGTACTAACCCCTTCACGAATGGAGGTTTGGTGTTTTGAGAGGATTGGGACTTGCCTTTAGCATATGCCCAGCTCAGTCTCCTTCTCTAGACACTGCTGGGTTTGCAAGGGAAGACTATGGGTATGAGAGCCAAAAGCATGCAGAAAAGACACCTTCAAATCACTTTTGTGTGCTGCACCAGGGAATGAGTCCTGCTCCAAGGCAGGTTCATTAATTCCCTATAATTATTTTATCGAAGAGCCGCCTGTCATATGAACTGCGGATAAGGTCCCCCCTGTAAAGCAGTCCTGAAATGAATCTAAGGATTATCCCTCCTGACAAGATGAGATGCTCAGAGAGATAGTGTTGACTGATGAAGATCATGAGTCATGCTCAAAGCAGTTTGGGTCTGGGGGTAGTGCAGCAAAGTCCTGAAGCTAAAGGCTGAAACTGTGGGACTCTGAGAAACTTCTTCCTGAAGAACTCTAGCAATAGCAACTTTCTGCTTGCATCTTTGCTTCAATAACACCAGCACCATTTCCACCTTCCCTGCTACAACTAAATTCTGAGAAGATGAGCATGGGATCTAGTTTTTGTTGCAGTGTGCTTTTTACTTGGGCTAGTATTTCCTATCCACATCACTCATAGGCACACTGTCTCAGTGCACGCCTCTACAAATGTGCAGCTGAAGTGGAAGGGGTTTGTTTCATGTGAGAAACTTAGAGCTGACCTTGTAGCATCACCTGCAGCCATCATGAGGCTAGTAAATAAGGCAGAAGCTGTTCCTCTTTCAGTATCCTGTGGATGCATCCTACTCCCCTGCAGCTACCTATGTGGCTGCAAAGCTCGCCTTCATTTGGTCCTTGGACCTCCCACATCTGATGTGTGCCTAAACCTCTGCTTTACAGTTACACTACAGAACAACATCACCCTTCTGAATAAGAGTGTTAACAAATGGCAACATAATGGCTTGAAATTTATAACATCCAAAGCCGGATTCTGCATCTAGGATGAAGTAATGCATGGCACAAGTATAGGCTGGAAAATGAGCCCTGTGGAAAGGGATCTGGAGGCGCTGGTCAACAGCAGACTCAGAAGCAGTGTGCCCTGGCAGCCAAGAGGACAAACTGTATCCTGGGGTACATCAGACACAGCATAACAATGCAGTTAAAAGAAGAGATTATCCTGATGTATTCAGGGTTGATGCACACTCACCTTGAGTTCTGTGTGCAGTTGCGGGTTCCACAATTTAGGAAGGCTGTTAAAATCCTTGAACATGTCCAAAGGAGAGCAAAAAAGCTGGTGGAAGGGCTGGAAGACATGTCCTGTGGGGAGGACCTAAGGACTTTGGGCTTGGAGGTGATAAGCATTCAAGAATAATTGCATGTGAATTATCGTAGTCCAGATCAGTGAAGACAAGGAAAACTATTTTAGTGCTAAAAGTAGTCACAATCTTTGTCACAAACTTTAATATATTTATTCGGATTGTTGTCTGTCACTGGACTACCACCCAAATCTCACTGCTTTCCATTGGAAATCAAAAAAAGCCAAACCAAAACAGCTCAGCAACTGAACTGGTGTGCCTAAAACAATTAGAGATAACATATAAGACATGGCACCTCTTCACACCCCCACACCATTCTCTGTTGCTGAAGAGTATCTGCTACAAAATCTTTCATGCTTCCTTTTTTTCTTTCCTTTTTGTCTTTATATTTGCAGCCTCTGTTCTGAGGAGACTGGAAATCTGCTCAGCTTGCAGGAAGAAATTGCATGAGTTGATAAAAGCTAAAAATATCTCAGCAGAGCTCTGTCCAATAAGTTAGCTTTAGGATGAGTCATGGAAAAGCCTAGGAGTAATGTCAGCATACAAGTTATATGGCTATCATCTACTTCATTTGGATATTCTTGTGAAGTGTGTGAAATGGTCTCATGAAAAGCACTCGTTGAGTGTATTGATATTGCGGTACATCTTTCAAGCATTTTGGGGACACTTATACTTTCTTTTGGGAATTAATTGTGCTGCATCTTGCAGAAACTGAAAAGGAAATAAAACTGGACAAAACTTATCAAGCCCTTTTGAATATCTTCCATTTCAGAGTAAGGCACTTTGGGAATAAGGGAAAAGCATTTAATATTCTAATTTTCTAGTAAGGCTTTTCATTCTGACTCGTGTCTTTTCTATAAATGAAAGAGGACAAGAAAAGAGAAGATAAATACTACATAAATAGTTCAAGATAGAACTATAGTAAAGAGTAAGAAAAACTATCTGTAAAACTGTTTTGAGAACAGAGCTATCAATGAGTCATTTCTAAATGGAAAGCTGTACTAAGCTTGGCTTCACAAGGCGTATGCTTGGTCTTGTACTGGTGATGTGTACCTTCTGCAATAACTAAATCTCCAATCTCAGCAGCTAGAAGAGGCTACAGGTGTGATTGAGAACAAGAATAAAGTTCAAAAAGACCTTACTGAAGTAAATAGTGTACTATTTAAGAAGGAGAAATGCTGAATTTTGCATTTTGAAGTCTTCTCTCAGTCTACTGCATACATACTGAAATATGTACATACATTGAGGGGAACAACTAATCAGACTGTAATTCTGAAAAGAAATACCTTAAGACTAGATTGTATCCTCAGCCACACATGAGATGACAATGTCCTGTTGGGGAACATTAAGCTGAACATTTGACACACTGAATGTTGTAACAGTCTCATGGTCAGAAGAGTGATGGCTTGGAATATATGAGTAGTAGAGGTTATGGTGACTTAATTACTGACCATATTTAAAGAACCAGGTGAGGAATACCTATGCCTAGGTTAATGCAAACTTTGGAGAAAGAGTGTGGAGACCACATTTTGTCATGGAACTTCCTCCAATTATTCAAGTTAAAGTAGCAAACCATGGGATAGAAAAACATATAATTTGGAATTGATCATTCTTATTTCAGAGAGTTTGCAGTAGTAAAAAAAAGACAATGAGGAGTAAATGTGTTAAATCAGTCAAGGCTGTGCAGCTGTTTGGTCATTTACAGCAAATTATAGTCGAGAGATCAACACTGGCTTTTTGGGGAGCTTTGTGGTAGAAAATGGTTTCAAGGGGAAGTTAAAAGGGAAGAAATGAGAGGTCGGAGAACCAATTTAAAATGATTATTCCACATATTCTACCAAGAAAGAAATACCAGGAAAGTCCCCATCTCTGAGCCTACAAAGGCAGCCTTTCACTAAATGCATGTATGTAAACCGTGTGCTGACCTTAGCACACTGTAAGATAGGACAAGCATCTATCACAGACATGCTAAAGCTGCGGCTTCCTAAAGAGCGGAGCCGAATTATTGGTTTCTCACAACCAAAAGGGAGAGATTTTGTGACCATCAAACTCTGGCTTCCAGCCTCAGGTCTTAGCCCAGCCCTGTGTTGGTTCTGATGCTAAGTGCCGCCTCTGTGGGCTGACCCAGCAGCATACTGAGTTAATGAGGTCACAGACGAAAGGGTCTAGTGAGTGGCAGCCTCAAAGTAAGCAGTAAAAGCATGCAGCCAAGATGGGAGAGTGGGACAAGTGCTGCAGGACCCTTCTTTCCAGATCAGTGAGTGATTAGGCTGCCTCAGCAAGTCTTGTGAAACTGTGCTGTCGCTTTCATGTGGAGCTCTCATTTCAGCTTGTAAGAAAGCCAGAAGAATAATGCAAAAAAGAGGAAAATCACTAAGAAAGCTCTTGTTGCTATAAAATAATTAATACAAGGAAAAGGAAAAAAATTCAAGTATTGGGAGGTAGTTAGAACAGGAAGATGGAAATATGCTTTTGATTTGAGGTTCTTTGTCGCACTCCCTTAACTGCATGGTCATGGCTTGGCAGCCGTTCAGACTTCAGGAGGCATTGTGCAAACCTCTGATAGGAGGGGTTTCCTTTGATGAGCTGGCCATTGTGACTTTACAAGAAATTGTACAGTGCTTCCTCTCACCCATTACAAACCACAGCTTTCTCAATGAATTTTCTTCTCTTTTGTTTTTAACAGCGTAACCCTTAACCTTTCTGACTCATGTTTTCTATTCTAGTGCAGCTTGCAACCCAAGGTGAAAACAGGGACAGCCTACACAAATGAGACTTCACTGCCTGTGGCCTGACAGGGAAACTGAGTACTGCATGAGCAGTTTGCAGGTCTGGTAGTGTGGCATGAGAAAAAGAAGACCCTCTCTTGCAAGTCAAATGAAAAAAGTCAGTGAACCTCTTACTGATTCATCTGTACTCTCCAGTTCATACTAATTGCTAAACTCTGGAGGTGTGGTGTGGGCAACAAGGGTGAAATGGTTTAATTAGGGAAATGACCCTTTCACAATTAGTGGAATGAATTCTTCTGAAAGCAAGAAAAAAGACCAAGTAGTTAACACAATGGTCGGATGCACTGGGCAAATTCAGCAGTGGCATTAAAAAATGCATTACATTAGAATACCTGCTGGGTGAGAAGCGCTTGCTGCCCAAGACAAACACAGGATTTTGTCAAATACATGCAGCATAAAAAGAGCTAAGTAGGGACAGAAAGGAGATTTTCAAAGGTGAATCCTGCTTAGAGCTGCTACTGAGTACTCTGAAGTTAAACTAGAAAGTAAGGAATCAAAGCCATGGTGTCTTAGCAAGGGATCAGGTTATGAAAGGCACTTGAGTCTTTCCTTGTGTAATCAGCATGAAAGTCACAGTATATGAAGAGCACTGGCTTCATACCTATGTCCAAAGGGGAATAAAAAGGGAATAGGAATATATCTCATTCAACCAACGGTTGAAGAGATGACCTTCCCAAGACCTTCTCATGAGATATTAAGACCTAGCAAACTCCCTAGGGTCATGTTCCAAGCAGTTTACTGTTATAAGGGTGAATCAGTATCCAACAGAAAGGCCAAGGGGATGTTTGCTTCCCAAATCAAGTGATGGGATCAGTACTCTTTCTCCAAATATGTAAAATATTACCCCATAAATAAAAAAAAGTATTTTAACAAATAAAGATAATAATAAGAATTATTATTAAAAGTCATACACTTTCCACATAAGCATGGAAAAGACTCAGAAAGTCTATGGCTTCCCCTCACTGTTGTCATCCAAGGCTGGCAAAGCTCTGTAATGACCTGGTTTCTTGGCACAAAGAGATTTTGAGTAGGAAGAGAGAACTACTTACTAAAGATACTGTGAGAAACAGGGACTCTTAAGTGAACTGGTGTCTGAATCTAGCCCAGCAGGCTGGTGTGTGGAGCTGGCAGGTAGCAGACAACTCTTTCTGGTAACACGTCCTCTTGCTCTGAGAAAGGGGTTACAGGCCTGAGTCCCTCTTTTTAAAATGTCATTCAACAGCCAGCATGAAAAGACAGCATCAAATCTCTTCTGTAACACCTACAAAACTTTCAAAAGCAATTTAAGATGTGATATACTGCTACATTTGTTTATCAAGCTGATATCACTTTGGTTCTCCTCAGTCCATCCATCTGAGATGACTTCTTGTCTCTCATCTATGGGAAATGATTCATCCAGTGCCTGTGAAGTGCCTGTGTTGGGAGGTTGCAGTTGTGGGGCTCATAAAGGTTACTTCTGTCTAAATTGCATTACTATCAGGCTAGGTAGCTGCAGTACCTTCAGAATGGAAAGGAGAAAAAGAGAAATATTTTAATAGATGGCATGGAACATATGAACAACTTTCAAGCAAATCAAACAAAACAGGATTTTATTTCCTGTCCTAGAATATTTTACATCACATTTATGATCTAATTTTGTCCTTTGTTCTGTTTCTCTTCCCTATTTGGCAGCTGTCACTTGCAAGTAAGATGCAGTGATGCTGCACTTGTGTACCGTAAAAATAAGATCTAAAATGTTCACCCTCTTCTAGGTTATATTCTGCACAGGTTGTGAACACAGACTGCAAAAAGTAGGAATATTTGTATTAACACATTAAGTTCTTCCACTGCTACTGTTGTTTTGATTCAAACAGTGCTATAGCACTTCAGACTTCATAGCTTGTCAAAGGCTGATGAACAAGGTACACTCATGTCATTTGCTCCGTACAGAGCACCTTTTCTCTATGTCTCTCAAAGCTTTCCACCAATTGTCCTTTGAACAGCAAGAAAAGTACAGATGATCAAGTTGGGCTCCATTGTTAGTTTAATGGCTCTGTAAAATCACGTTGACTGGGCTACTAGTGAACAAAAAATGGTTAGGGACTGGACAGCATGGGATAATTGATCAATAAAGTTTAAATGGTGTGTGGCATAGTCTGTAAATGTGCCAAATAGCATTCTCAGGCAGCGTTGGGGGGATAGCATGTGCTCTGAATTTTCCAATAAGCAGCAGAGAAAATGCCCTGAATTTGGCCCCCTGTGTACTCCTATACACAGTTGGCTTTGTGCCTGAAAACCCTCATGTTGCACTGAATGAAGGTAGTACACATTCTTCATTTCATGTTATGACAATATTGCATTAGTTCATGCTCTGCGATGATCCCCTGCTGTCTTAAAGGGTTTTCATTGCCCTACTGTGTTGGAAGAAAAAGCACTTGACCATGTAATGATACCCCATTGGCCTTACTGAAGTTGCTCCTGGTTTATAGGACTTCATGTGAGATGAGACTCAAATCCCCATGATGCAGGTCACGATGCAAATGAATAGATCTTAATGGAGAATATTGCCTAGGTTTCTCCCAGTGGGTGAAAGAGAAAATGCAGCTTCTCCTTTTCATTCAAGCATCTGTTACACAGTAGTAAAGCAAACTCTAGTAAGACTATGGACGTGGGACTGGGTTCAAAGTTTTCAGAAGAAGATACTGGCTACACCTCCTCTGAGATCATTTGCACATAAGGAGGAGGTAAAGTTCTGTTTCAGTAAATTAGGTGAGTCCCTGAAAGGGTTGAGATACCCTACTTTGCATACAGCAGGCAAATACTCATCTGTAGAATCGTGGTGTGGGTTCTAGCAATGGTTTGATGGAGAAGGACTCTGGCTGGCATGGTTAGTGCAGGTATAAGCTGGGAAGTGCTTTGACCCTTGTAATGCAGGAGGGTTTTGAACTTTGTATCCTCTTGCCACTCCTTCTTCCTCCTTAGCTTCTCTGAGTGCTGCTAAACCACAACCAAGGACCATGCACTCAAATCCCACAGCAAGGAAGGCACTTTGGGGAACTATGCACAGCATTACAGAACAGGAAAAGGAAGTCTGAAAGGGCAGAAGACCAGCAGTTTTGAAGCTGTAATGTACAGCTATTTTGATGCAGAAACTAGGAGGAAAAGTGGAAAGCAGTGAAGAAAGAAAACAAGTTTCTCTTTTCAAAGCTGAACTGAAAGGGCTAATGATTGTAATAACATAGAATAATAGAACTGTTTGGTGCACATGATGTTCTTACTAAGTACTGTAATGTCACAGGCACTAAGCAGCAGGCCAGAAAAACAGGCTCCAAACATTAGCCTAGTAAAATGAGGAAAACAGAAACAACCCCTTCACTGTGAATTTTTGGGCAGGAAAATTGTTGACTTGGTTTTTAGAAGGTGATTTGGATGCATGATGCTGGGTTGTGTCTTTTATTTCTTTTTCCTGCTTTGTAACATTTAAGGAGTACTTGAAGAATTTGATTGATTTGGGATGGGTTTTGTTTTCTGTGTGATTTTCTTTGTGTGTTATTGCATAATATTACATAACATGCTGGCTATTTTGGAAACGTCAGATTAAGAGGACGGCTGCTGGCTGCTTGCTTGCCACCATGTCTCTTGTGCTAACAAAACTTGGTTTTAGTGTCATACTATAACATGCCTTACTGGAATAAGGCACCATAAACAAATAAAGTCAAGCCTCTCCCGTGTTTCAGGTAATCACATTCTCAGAGTATTGCCACTCTAACACCTTATTGAAGGAGCCGAGCTTTTAAAAGGACCTTTTTTCTCTCTAGTGTGCAAAATGTCCATTGACAGTAAGAAGCTGCTGAGTAACATCTAGTGTTTGACTGAATTTCCCTGTTCTCAGGCACACATACTTCCCTTTTACTCAGAACTGTGTAGGATCTTCTCTCATGTACACATATTCCCACACACATGAAGGAATAGTGCCTATAACTCTTTCAGCTACCAGTCAAAGCCTGTGAGACCAGACCATAAAGCATTCTTCTCAGACTGTGAGGAGTTAAGCCCTGGCCATAGCTAATATGGAACGTAGGATGCCTGAAGGCTGAGGGTATGAACCAGATCCAGTTCCTCCATCTGAAACAGTCTCTGAAGTTATTGACTTGTTACAGCTGAGTTGGTTCAGCAGCTCACTGCTGCCAGAAAATGGAAGACCAGTTCCCTCTTTCCTTAGCTCCACTTTCTGCACATGGAGCTTTCCTCCTTTCTTTGCATGGCGTGGTGCTCAGCTGACATTTGGTTGAACCAGTTGATTCAGAGCAGCCCTGCAGAGAAGGACTTGGGGGTGGTGGTCGATGAGAACATCAACATGAGCTGACTGCAGTGTGCACTTGCAGCCCAGAAAGCAACCGTATCCTGGCCTGCATCAAAAGAAGCATGACTAGCAGGGCGAAGGAGGTGATCCTGCCCCTCTACTCTGCTCTCATGAGACCTCACCTGGAGCATTGTGTGCAGTTCTGGTGTCCTCAACATAAAAAGGACATGGAGCTGTTGGAACAAGTGCAGAGGAGGGCCACGAGGATGATCAGGGGACTGGAGCATCTCCCATACGAAGACAGGCTGAGAAAGTTGGGGCTGTTCAGCCTGGAGAATAGAAGGCTGAGTGGAGACCTCCTAGCAGCCTTCCAGTATCTGAAGGGGGCCTATAAGGATGCTCTCTTCCTTAGGGACTGTAGTGACAGGACAAGGGGTAACGGGTTCAAACTTAAACAGGAGAGGTTTAGATTGGACATAAGGAAGAAATTCTTTCCTGTTAGGATGGTGAGGTGCTGGAATGGGTTGTCCAGGGAGGTTGTGAGTGCTCCATCCCTGTTAGTGTTCAAGGCCAGGTTGGATGAAGTCTTGGGTGCCATGTTTTAGTGTGAGGTGTCCCTGCCCATGACAGGGGGGGTTGAACTAGATGATCTTAAGGCCCTTTCCAACCCTAACTATTCTATGATTCTATGAACTCTTGAAACCAGCAGAGAAGTAATCACACTTTTTCCATGTTAGTTCTCTGGTGATTTCATGAGCTGAGTTGGTTCAGAAAGTGATGGTCATCAGATAGAAAGAAAGGGAGATAATGTGGGGAGAGAGAAGAACAAGATCTGTAACATCAGCTTCACCCTCTCCAGTGAAAGGGAGTCACTTCTTCTTCTGTGCATGAATAAAATGAGGAATAGTCTTTCTTTTCTTCCTCATAGGGTGGTTGTGTAACAGCAGTAGAGATTGCCAGACTATAGCAGTGAAGGGGGAAATGGATGCAAGTTTTTGCCTTAAGTCTGTCCCTTGTTAGCTCTTAATAAAGACTTTATTATATCCGTTAGTGTTTTTCAATAGTTCTCTTTAAGTAACATTTATCTTGTGAAGTTTCTTTTAAGAAATGCAAAACTAGTTACTACATGCATTCTCTTATAAGCTTTCCTAATAGATGGGTTCATCTTTCTGCCTTCTGGCAGAAAAGAAACACACAGAAAGCTGCAACCACACATCCTGCTGCTTGAATACACCATCAAAATTTAGCATCCTTTTCAATTGCCATTAACTTGTGGTGTTGGATTACTTTTTTTTTTCCCATTCTGATCTCTATTTCTGTGGGTTTGGAATAAAAACATCTCCTCCTTGGTTACAGATTGATACCATTTGACTGTGCAGGTTTCAATCAATTCTTTCGAGCCTTCTCTTGGTTGCAGGTTGACAGCTAATTGAAAAGCAAACCAGACTAATGCAGCTACACAGGGCTCTGCCAGTGGCAAGCAGAGATCATCAGGAGTCCCTGCAGGAACTGACAGAGCATTTCCCCACATTAAATAGAGTTTCAAAACTTCCCCAAAAAGACAGCTAGCACTGACTGCATCAGGCATGATAGTGGCTATGGAGCATTTAAAATGCTAAGTGGACTTCCGACTATAATTCAGCTCCATTCTCAGTTATGATCTGGTGACTAAAGCTTACTAATGATGACTATGTTGCAACACACATTTGGAAGGATGAAATGAACTTAAAAGACCAAATTTTTTGGCTGGTTGCACTAAGCTCTCTCTTACTATGGTACAGTAACACTGCAGTTGTATAAACACAGTCTGTCTTTTGAGCTAGGAATGCATGCAGTCATCCAGAGCTGGGTGATCTGCTCTGCCTGAGTGTCCTAGACACCATGCGTGTTGTTGGGCACTCAACTCAGAGAGCTACAGCTGCACAAGGTCCTACGGTTGCATGGAGGATGCCATAGTCCAGGACTATCTGATCTGATGATATGAGGTCTCTTTAGGAGTCCTGCAGCAGGTACCTGAGCCCTCATTTGGAAATCACTGCCAGCTTTTGGCTTCAGGAGCCCTTCTCTTCACATACCATGTAAAACAACATACCTAAATCTTTCAACTCAACAGTCTTTTTTATGCAGGACTGATTCATTGACACAAGAAGAGAAAGGCATGCACTGAAACATCTCCCAGAGTGCAGTGCCTATTATCCCTGACTCAGTAGAAAGGTAGTTGGTAAAATCTTGGGGAACCTCTGTTTCACAGCTGGTCATGGCATGGACCTTAGCAGAACTGCATTAATAGAAAGGCAGTAAATCAGCTAGGAAACAAACACTATGGCTCAGAGCTGCCCTGTCCTTTTCCCACCAGAGACAATAGGTCAATCTGTCATCTAAGATACCCTGTTACCACAGCCTTGGGGTTCCTCACAAGGTTCCTGGAAAGTAAGGAAATCCTACTGGTCTCTGTTATCAATGAAGAACAGACATATCAAATCCTAATGATGCAGAGAAACACACAGTGAGATTTTCACAGCGGTATGCTAGGCTAGTTTGTTTAGGCTGGTAAATACCCTTAAATGTAATCTTCCCCCATGTAGGAAATAGGGTTGTAAGCTTTTCCTTCCTCACAGCTTTTCAGTCTGTAACTGTGGATAGGGCTAAGCCCAAGGCAGTGGAGTCACAGTGGAGGTGAAATGAATACAAGAGCAAAGCTGCAGATGCCTGGTCAGAAAAAACAACAATATTACATCTCTGGGCTCAAGAGGTCCTTAGTTTTGCCCTTTTGATTTTTGTACCTTGAATATTTCCAGCACTGGAGTTCTCAGCTTTCAGTGCCCAGGTTACAGAGGGGGGTAAGTGTGTGTAACACAGTGAAGGTACAATTAAGTCCTCTCCATCAGTCAGTCATTTACAAAGTCCTTGTGGCACAAGGTCTTAATGTGTGGAGCTACCTGTCTTAGCCCTGAAGCATATGTTAAGGACAGTGTGCAGTGCTGCCTTTGAGTCCAAGACATGCAATCAAGTGAGTTCTGAATGCTCACTGAACCGAGCACATGTGTTCAGGGCATGAATCAAGTCACAGTTTAGTCCCAGCTATACTCTGTGAAGTTAATCAGGGTACTGGTCTCTAGCATACGTCTGCCAATTCCAAGGACTAACTGTCAGACACTCGAAACCCAGCTTACAATACATCACATTGTGCCAAAAAGTCACGAGTACCCCAAAGCTTCCTGCTGGTACATAGTTGGCTTTCTGCTTGCTCACGTTACACAACACATCACTGAAACAAAGAGAATGCAAACACAAACTAATGTGTCGAAGAAACTGACAAGCAACACAAATATAGGTCAAAGTTATCTCTCTCCTGCCTTCCCCAGAAGTCAGGAGTAGAGTGTGGGAAAGAGCAAAACCATTCATTTTTTTCTTTAAAAGATTTTAATTCTTTTGCTGGAACATGTCCAGTAAAGGAGTTTTTGGCATTGAACTCCTAGCTTACAGGTGTGTGCTGGAGCATGTAGAGCAGGGGGAA
Source organism: Agapornis roseicollis (assembly GCA_002631895.1). NCBI lineage: Eukaryota > Metazoa > Chordata > Aves > Psittaciformes > Psittacidae > Agapornis > Agapornis roseicollis. The sequence continues at coordinate 97,901 of NDXB01008848.1, forward strand.
ATGGCACTCTCAGTAAGGGTGGGTACAGAACAAGGGTCCCATTTTACAAAGCAAATTCAAAGAATGGAGGATTTTGTAGAGTAATTTCCCCCCATACACACACCGAGTTGTCAGTTACTGTTGATCCACTGGTTTGGGCCATTCAAAGGCTCACAACTGGGTAGTACAGTTTCAGCCTGCTTTGTGTTCCTTATGTAAGCAGCTTGTGAAATGGCAAATTCAGTCTAAATTATGCTGGCTTTCCAGAACGCATGCAAAGGGAACAAGCTCTGTTTTATTCAAACCCTCCTTTTTGTGACTTCATAGAATGGGTTTTGTATTCAGGTGATTTCCAAAATCACTTTTGTACTACTTGAAGATGAAAGGCGTTAAGGAGTTATTTGTAAAGGCCATAATGTTGTGGCTGTTATTCCATCACAAAAAACTCTATAAACCACCTGTCTCTTTTGCAAATCAGTTTTATACTATGGCGAGGTTGTTCATAAAACAGAACTTTAGGTAATGGAGTAATTTCCTTTTACAATCAATGTACATACTTTTATCACCAGTGGTGGACACAGGCAGACCCCAAGGGGAGCTTGGAACTCCTGGCAGCTCTGTCCCCCTGTCAGGGTGAAGATCTCCTCCTCTGGTGAGAACAGACATAGGGAAAATCCTGTTCTCTGAGCACACACAGTGCCAACACTCCCTGCAGACACATTCACACTAGGGCAGTGATTTGTTTCTTCTAATAATCTGTTTGTAATCCTGTTCAGGTTAGGATGGCTATGGTTAGACACACAGGAATTACTTTTATAGTAGCATGAAATACACTATGCATATTTTTGGAGGAGCAGGAGAGCAGGAATGAGAATATCATCCTGCCATCTATGGGGGCTATGTTCTTTTTAAGCCTCTTTGCTCTTCCTGGGAAAGACCCAGAGCCATTGCTTTCTCTCAACAGAAGTAAGTACCCCATGAGTCTGTATTCAGTAGAACTCCCCCACATTTCAATGTAATAGCAACCAGTCCAGTCAAACCTTTCCCTTCCTTGGTCTAATTGTAACAAGCCTGTAAGAATAATAATCCCAGATTCAAATGAATGATCTATTGATAATACTTTTCTTCTAGAATCTGAATGTGCTCTATAAGGAAACACCACTTTCTCTCAAGGTATGAAGTGGGAAATTGAAGTAAAGGGGAGAAATTATTTTTCCGTACATTGGGATAAAAGATTTGCTTAGTAGTATTAACTGTGTGGTAGAGCACCACCAAAATTGCCAGAAATTCTGCTACTGATTTCATCAGACAATATGACCTTTCCACTAACACTTTCTTGCTTCATAGAGAGCATCTGAAAAAGCAGAACAGCAAAAATATAATTCTGTCCACTTAAACGAACCAAGCCTCAGGAAATAAGGAAAAAGTATCTATAGGGAAGAATGTTGGTCTTGTGGGTGAGACACGAGTCTCTGACTCAGGAAATGTGTAGAGTTTTCTGTTCTATCACAAGCTTCTGATGTGAACTGATGCTAATTCCTTAAACTCTGCTGTTTCTGCTTCTTTACATCGGTAACATGGGAGTGGTGCATTTCTAGCATCACTTTCCATTAGTTTTCTCTTGAAACTCTTTGATACTTTTTGTCTTCTAAGAATTTAGACTGTTGGGACAGCAGTATCAGGCTGAAGTAGAAGTTACAATCCTTGATGGGTTTTCCTTAGGGCTTTCTTTATGTTACTAAACAAAAAGTCTATTTTTCACTTTTTATGATCAGTGTAAGCACAACTGAACACGAGTAAATTTCACTGTATCATGCAGTGACTTAAATAAAACTCAGTTCTACACTTTAGCTGGCTGCACCCAATTCATTTGTCTTCATTTGTGAGTATTTTTAAGTACCTGACTTATGAGTACTTTGGAAAATGTCATTCCTTCTCAGTTATCTGCAAAAGCCTGAATGGCTTCTGAGCCTTCCAGATCCTCCTCTGTGTGACAACAACATTTTTGCAATGAATGAAGCTTAAGGGTCCCCTGCTTTGCAAAGCTGGAAAGCTTGAAGCCTGAGAACTGGCATGAAACTGGCATGGACTGATAGGAGAACAATGCAAATATTCCTGGAAGAGAATTCTCAAAGCATTTTACCTTCAATGAATCAATGCTTTTGGCAACAGCAAGGCTGAGGCTTGCAAACCAGCTTTGAAGTGTTCCCATGCTTTCGGTATGTCTCCATTCTCAAGCTTTCTTTAGGACCAGTATCTCAGACCTTGCATGGTTGACCTGTTACTCATACCTGACCTTTTGTTTGATTTTTATCCATGAATAAACCATTTTTTACCACCTGATTTGGAGACCCCAATGACTAGGCTCCCTAAACTCTCATGGACTCCATAGCCATAAAGATGACTAAGTAAACTTCATCTTCCATCCACAAACACAAATAGTAAAAGCTGCTTTGACCACAAATATGAAGATTAAGGCTGGAATGATTACTCTGTAATGCTCTTGCCCACTATGAATAATAATAAAGGAAATACTTTAGTTGGAAAAGTCAGTCCTGAGTATTTGTCTTGCTATCGACTCAGATGAATGGAGTGCATTGATCTTTCCACTGTCATACCCAATCTGTGTGAAAGGTTAGCTTACTCTCTTCCTTGTTACATATTTAACCCTCATCCCTTTTATGTTGTTAGTTATGCATGCCTTCACTGTGAGAGAAGGACAGGATAGTTTCAAGGTGAAGAAACCGCTTGTTTACTCATCATCACCATCTACTCTCTACTCCTTTCCAAGAGCTAAAACACAATGACTCAAAGTTAAATAGTTTTCAGAATATTAAGTCCTGAATCTTCAGGAATTTTAGAGTAGTTCTGGAGTCCAGTGATTCCTATTTTATCCACACCCAATTCATATTTCCTGTTTCAAATGAGGTCTGACGGACAGACCACATTACTTTCCTCCCCCTCCCCCCACATTTTAAGAATCAGCAGTTTTCTCATTCTGTGTCTCTTTTTCCCTGTGTAATCCTCTTGCAATAACCATACTTGATTAACCCGGGCCCGATGAAAAATCTTTTTGAAGTCAATGGAAATATGCCCACAGCATTCGGCAGGCTGTGTAGATCAGGCACATATTATAATTCACTGGAAATCTTCCAAGGAAGTGGTGGTTTCTTTCCATTTTTTTTCTTTTCCCTTTTTTTCCTTTCCCTGTAGAATGTGATGATTCATTGTGCCTGAAACTTTTCTATGACTTTCACTAGGAAACAGCATGCACCCCCTAAACCTGTAGTCCAGTCCAGCTTCCTGCTCTACCAACTTCAAAACAGAAGTGATTGTTTGAAGTTCATGTTTTCTGTCTTAGATGTGTACTCAAATCACAAGGCTTTTCTGAGATATATCTTTCTCGGGCATCTTTTCAGAACTTTTCCAACTTTCAATAAAACTTTGTTGCACTAGAGAAATAATTCAGTGATGAGAGCATTCACCTGTAGCGGATGATGGTGAAATTTCAGTTCCTGCTCTGAAGTAGGTAGAATAAGACCCTGAACCTGGAATTTCCACATCACAGGCAGATGTTCTCACCACTGAGATACTGTGGGGTGATTTACTGGTTTTTTGTATGCTTGAAAGAATTTTAGGTCTCCTGTGTCTCACTGCAGAGCAGGAAAACTTATAAAAGCACATCCGTTTGCATAGGTTACATAATTTTTTTTCTGTGTAACTCTGGTCCCTGCCTAGTGCAATGCAGTATTCATTCTGCTAATGAAGTTCCCTTCTACAAAGACACTGGGGAACAAACTTGTAGATACCATTTAAGAATGAGCTTCCCCTTCACTGTCAACAAAACAAAGGTTCTAAAACTTTCTGGTGGAAGTCCAGTTGCAGTGACTGAAAATAATGACATACTATTTGAAAGATGACAGAATCTGTTGAATCCCATTAACATCAACTGCATTGATATGTGTAGCTATATAAAATATCCAACTAAGAAGTTCCAATAACATCCTGCATTCAAACACTTAATTAAGCATTGAAACGTAAATGGCACAGCAGAGTGACATCCCTGCTCAGTCTTCCCATAGTTCATATCTGGTACCACCTCTCTGCTCTCTGTGTGTGCAGTGAAGTGTTTCTGCGCATGATAGGACATATTTATATGACCTTTTCAAACGCCTTGAGCAACAGGTATTAAACTTTTCCATGAGCCATACCTGCTCACCTGCCCTTCACCACCATGAAGGAAAAAGTTAAAAATCCCTAATGATATTCTACCTGCTCTTTTAAAAAGATCACTTGCTGCAGGTGAGTGGGTTGATAAAACGTAGATGGTAATCAGTGCTTAATTTTTCCTGTTGCTCAGGAAATTGTGCTAGAAGATTTGATTTTAGTAATTCACATTTTAATGAGATTATTACTCTTTGAGAGAACCGTGACAGATATAGATATATCTAGAATCTTCCGGCTGATTTTCCTGTATACAACACCTCTGTCCATGGCCCTATACATGAGTTAGGTCTGGCCTTCTCTCTGTGTACTGGAGTTTGGTCCAGTTTCAATCTCACTGAACTTCTGGTTTCTGATGTTGTGTTTCTTTTATTACATGGGACTACAGGACAAAGGATCTTGGAATTTTTGTGGGTTTTGTCCAGATTTCAGTGTTCAAATGAGCTATTGAGCTTTAGTATTTTTGGTTATTTTCTGATATTCAATTTCATCTTGCTAAGAGCCCCTCTGGGCACAAACTATCATAATTACAAATTGCTCTCTAAGGATAGACAGTGGCCACCAAAGAGCCCTGCTTCACAGGCTAAATCCTCATCAAAGCCGAGATTTAGTTTGTGCAGGAGGACACCATAATTCCAATGTCCCCCAGGTAAGCCCCAGGTTAGAGCTGGAAAGATAAATAGACTTGAGGCTTAGCACAATGCTTATTTCTTCACAAAAAAGAGCTGTATGTCAGTGCTGACACCTACTGCACATTGCCAGGTTTGTTGAAATTCAGGTGAAACTGCCACCTTCCCAGCAGTCTGCACAGTGTGGGGTTTAACTGGGTCACAGTGGCACTCAAGGGTTGGGGTTCAGTGCTGCATTATCCCACACTACTCTAAGCAAATCTGTCCCATACGCAAGTGATGGAAGGAGAGTGGGAAAAGGAGGTTGTGGTCTGGCATCCTCTTTCTTGAGCCATGCATCTTTGAGGCTATGCTGCTTTACACCCATGAAGGTTGTATCTCCAAGTAAACATCTGGAGCTCGTGACATCTTGTTTGTCTCTGTGGATCAGGTGGATGGTGGCCTGAGAATCAGAACCAGCACTGATCAACTGCTGTTGTCATGCAGTCTCCCACAGATTAACCTGACACAGTTAAATCCCATCACATATGCACTAGGAAGACACAGAAAGAATAATTGTCCACCTTCAGCCCCAGTTCATTTATGACAGTTGTGTAATTCAGCTTTATTTTGGTATGGAACCAGCCTTGAACCAGTTCTCATGGGTTGGAGCACCTTTTGGTAAATTCACAGCAGAAGGGGGAAACTTGGTCACAGAAGTTTAAAATAATACTCCTCCAAGAGGGACGTCATGATGCATATTCATCTCCTCACCCCAAACCACATCACATGCATTCAGATGCTTGTCAGAAGTAAGACTAGCTATGAACAGCATAATTTATGTAGGCTGGCTCACCTGAGGTCTGTAAAACCAATTCTCATGCTAGGTACTCTGATAAAACTCAAGAGTATCTGAACGATAATAGCATGGTAGATCTTATGTGAGAGAGTGGAGAATTAGACTGTGAGAGATCTGATCACACAAATTATGTAAAAAGCTTATATTTACATCTTAAGGACAGGAAACTGAAAGTGTACGCACTTCTGCGGTTCAGGAAGTACAAAGCTCAGAAGAAGCAGCAGAAAATACACACAGGAAGGAGGATTGAAGTATGTTCAAAGTCTGTTGGGAGAAAACAGAACTTCTTTTATTCTTTACCACTGTTTTTACTAAATGAGTTGGGGGTGAGGGGAGCATGGGACACTGGGGAAAAAGGACACCAACCTTGTTATCTCTCTTGTTTTTCATAATTAAAACAAGGGGATCTCCTTGTCACACTGGCTGATTTTCCACTGCTGAAGACGTCAGCCCCTGCCAACACTCATCAGTTGCCTTTATTATATTTGGATCTGGGAAATTCTGCCTATTTACTGGAAATAAATACTTATGGAAGAAACAGAAAAGCCAACCTGTAGGCTTTTAAATATGGAACCCACAAACTCTTAAAAGCATACCACTGCTTAAGAAAGTGGTCTGGTTTTCCACAAGAAAACACCTACTATAGAAGAAAAGTGTCATCATATTGTGGTCAAAGAGATGCTGGTTTATTAACTCCATGTTTTCAGATGTTTTTACTATGCCACTAAAAACATTCTGTGGTTGATATTGCTTAGGCACACTGTCATCCCCAAGGTGAATTTTGTTCCTGTAAAAGGTTCAATGATGTGCTCTTGGATATTCACATCAACCTGAGAGGGAAAGAGGTTGCAGGAAGGAACTGCTTTTAGAAAAACGCATGAACAGATACTTCTTAAAAATCACGAATTTTTTTTTTTTAAAATTTGTTTTTCAATAATTCCTGTGCTAAAGACAAATATGAGCATTGTGTAGCTGAATAAAAATATCAGCTATTCAAATGTTCCAAATAGGACATGATTTTCTTTTTGTGAAGTCCAGTTTTCAGACATTAGGCTGTATAATATATGGTTATACAGTGCTTTGTACAATGTGTCCTGATCTTGCCATGAACATGCAAGCACTAGTGTGATAAAATAATATAGATTTTCTTTAAAGTCCTACAATAGAATTTAATAGAGAAGTTTATCTCTGCTGTGGAGCTTAATGAGCAAACTCATAAAACGTGGAGACATGTTATAATTCTCTATTGCAGTGCCTGAGATTTTATGTCATTTTTACCAGGGACTGTTTTACTTCTTGTTTTATCTATTAATTTAACTATAGTTAAAGTCTATTGGACTTCTCTATGAGGTGGATCATTTGACATTTCAGCTGTAACGTCAAAACACCTGTAGAGGAATTCACCAACGTGAATTTACCAATTTCAGCAAATTTCACCCAACCAGCCCTTTGGTAGCTTCAAAGCTACCACTGGGTTAGGTGGTTTTGATACCTGAATGCCTAATTTCTTTGAATATGAAACTCTAGAGAACCTTTTTAAATGTGACCCCATGCAAATAAAAAGCTAAGAATGTTTTCATTACATTCTGTGAACTGAAACTGATGAGTTTCACATCTCTATAGATTTTAAATGACTAAACTGGGGAATTTTCCTGTGTAGGTAATACAGACAACTTGATAGTTCAACTTCAGAATTATTTTTCAGACACTGTCTATTCTGCTTTATGCCAGCTATCAAGCCTGAAAACTCACATTTATTTGGCACAGATTTTAGGACAAAAAGTCAGGAGAACATTTATAGAATGGGAAACTTCCCCAAAATATTGGAAATAAGAGGTCTTTTCCTCCCTCAGGTCAGTCATGGCCAGAATGTCCTGAGCTTTATTAATGGCCTTCTACACTGGAAACCCTGCTGTAGTGTTTCGTCTTCAATGAGTATTTAGAAGAAATTTCATTTGACTGAAAATGTTCCAGTGTCTTTTAATGTCAAAGTGAAGAACTTTCCTATCATTGACCCTGGGCATTTAGTTATGTTATTTGGCTACTCTCCTTTATATATAAGGTATAAGTAAAATATGAATAAACCTGTCAGGATTGCCCAGATTGTGGCAAAGGTAATTCTCCTTGTGCATCATCTGCTACCTTGAACTCATGACTTTGTTTCCCCTCAAATGGCTGGTTTTACTGGAATTCTTAGCCACTACTCATGACCACTAAAAGGTAGTTAAGAAAATGCTAAATTTCTTTTTACAACCTGAGTAATTCTAATCAAAGTTTAGAAATTCTACTTTCTGGGAATTCTAATATATCAATACACACTTTTGTTCCAGGTTAGGGTAAATTAAAACAGTAAATAGAATAAAGAATGGTGAAACATCACTATAGTACACATAAAGCTTTGTTTGGAGGTGACTCTGTCCAACCTTCTGCTTGAAGCAGGATGGTCACCAGCATGACAGCAGGTCAGCTGCGGCTTTACAGCTAAAATTGGGAAAAATATGTGAATTATCATTTGGACTAAGATGATCAATAAGAAATATCATTTGTGTACATTTTCTTTTAGTTTTCCTTTCCTACATAGGCTTTATTTTCTATGACATGAAGAATGACCATCCTAAATGGGACAGTGGGAACTCAGACTCAAACAGCTGATCTCAAAAGCAGCAGCAAGATCCTAAACCAAAAGTTTCAATTTGCTTAATAAGCAGATGTCCCTCACACATATTTTTTAAGAATGATGTTTTCTAATGAAACTATTTTCCATGCAAAATTCCTCACTGCACTGACAAAAAGGTCACTGCTAATGCCTGAACAATGCTCCATCAAAACTGAAACGCTGAGAAACATTAATCTTAACACAGATTAACTAGAAAAAGAAAAAAAAAAACAAAAACAAAACAAAACAAAATTGGGGAAGGGAAAGTGAAAAAATAAATCAGGAGTGCAACTAACATATCAAAAGTCAGCAAACAGTAAAGGACAAAGGAATTCTGACTCCTACCCACAAACATCTAACTTATCTCCAAACCATTTGCTAAGNAAAAGAAAAAAAAAAACAAAAACAAAACAAAACAAAATTGGGGAAGGGAATGTGAAAAAATAAATCAGGAGTGCAACTAACATATCAAAAGTCAGCAAACAGTAAAGGACAAAGGAATTCTGACTCCTACCCACAAACATCTAACTTATCTCCAAACCATTTGCTAAGTTTTATATACTCAACATGGGAAACTTCCTTGGATGTATGTGGTTGTAGGGCCAGGTAGGTCAAATTTACTTTCCTTTCCACTTCTAGTTGCTACCCTGACTGTGGTGTCCCACAGTTTCCCATGTGAGGAGCTGTTTCAGATCCTTGCTGTACGATCTGAGAATTGAAACCCCCATCACCTGACCCACATACCTCGTGTGAGATCTGCTAGGAGGAGCACATGATGATGCTCTCTTGTGGTATGTGTGTACTAGAACAGTCCTCCTCACTGTTCTTTGCTCCACTTCCCCACTCTTCCTTTTCGTGATACATTAGTCATCAAATCATGAGTGAGAGAAATTTCCATGCTGTAGCGTTTCAGTCATCTAGCATCAAGGCGAATATGAAAATAACTCCAGCTCGCAGCACCTGTTGTTTCAAACACAAGCTGCAAGTTGTCAAATAGCACTCTCTCCCCCCTTCTCTCTTTCTCTTTTTTTTTGGCCAAGGTTACAAACTAATGAGTGCAAGACTGCCAGCAAAAGTGCTGACACAATCTTCACATTTCATGGGCTAATGAGGTAGAAAATAATTGTTTGATGACATAAATTAATTAGTAGTCACAGAATCCTGAAAACAGACACTGTGTATTCCTGTGATTTAATCAGGGTAAGGTGACCTCCAAGCACTTATTTTTGAAATGAAGGGGCACAAAGCACAGGGAATCAAAAGCACCGGAGGAACTTCGATGCAATTTGTCCATTAGCGTAATTGGCTGAGTTGATCAGGGCAGGCAGAGAAGGCGCTGACAGACAGGGCTGCCTTTCTGCATGCAGCCAACTCTCCATCCTGCAGAGCACCACTGTGTTGCAGTAGGAGCTGCTGCTTCTCAGCACAGCTGATAGCAAGCTGCATGTCACCTTCCCTGCCAGCCTGCACTATCACTGTGCAGCTGAGTCTGCAAACACATCTGTGAGCCAGGCAGCAGTGCTGGCTCTGCCTATGGAAGATGCAAGCAGTAGAGGGAAGGACAGCACAAGGACCTCCAGGAAGCCTAGACTCACAGACAGTTTCTGTACTCGGGTCACTTACTGCATATCTAATACAGTTATTTGCCATCTGGGAGAGAAAAATGAATAATACTTGCCCTAGAGGGATATAATGGAGATAAAATTCATAATAATGAGGTTTAAGTAATTGCTCAGGTATCTAGAAACAGTTTTGGAATTGGGAATGTCATAGAGAAACTTCTACCTTGATTGAAATTTGCGGTCAGCTTCTGCCCTTTCTATTTTCCCTAATCACCTATTTTACTCTATGTGCATTGCATTCCTGCCAGTGCAAGTCAGGCACAACTCACTGTGAACACAGGATGATTTCAGCATTAAGCAATTTCAGTTTTTATACTAACAAGCCAACATTGAATCCTGTAACTGCCACCCCATCATTTTCCTGTATTTGTGGATGAATGCACTATCCACATCCAAAGCTAACTAAAGTATCTGTGAATGACAGCCATCATTTTTCTCTGCTGAAAGCTCTGAAGCATGTGGGAATCGTTCTACGAGGTACAGTTGGACCAGTGTGTTTGAGTGCATGCTTAGTTCCAGAAAAAAATCCAGATGAAAGGATTTTGTAGGAAAAAAGGAGCAGAAGCATTGTTTGTTTGCCTGTGGGCACAATCATTTTGTTATGGCTCCAGGACACAGGTTTCCTGTGAATAAAAACAACAAAGAATTATGTTTGAAGTGCCACATTTTATGTCAGTTCACCTGTAGAGGTTTTTAGGTGAAATATTATTCTAACATTGTTGATACTACTAGTATCTAAATCTGTTGAAAGCATATACATGTTTACAGCTTTGCTGTATTCATCTGCACCATGAGGTTTCAGCATGCCTTAAATGCTCCATCACATGATAGAAATGAAAATACTGGCAGATATAAATCTTGGAATATTTATTTGTTGGTGAGAGGAATCACAGGAACTGATCTTCAATGGAGCAGAAACTGAAAGGAGCAGCACAGCTAACCATCCTGTCTTCAGCCAGGCCAGTTTATACACAAAATGGCTGAAGATTATCTTAACCATTTATCCAGTGCTCTTAGAGCTTTTTCAAGGCATTGATATCATGGTTGCTTTCTTGGACAAAATTCTTTCAAGTCCAGCATGTCAAGGAGGGTGTTCTGCTGGGGTCAAAACTGATCTTCATGTGTCATTCTTCTGTGGCTTCTACTCCAAACCCTTCTCTTGCTCACCACAGTAGGACTTTTCGCTATCTCCATGATGGAACTGGGCACTGGCCTGTGTATTGCCACACCCGATGGAGGAATGGGGACTCTTACAGGTGTTTCAGTGCACGTATGGGCACGTTGAACATTTCAGATAATTTCTAATTAAAAATTGGTGCCCGTGGGCTTTGCTGGGAACTTGGAGGAGAAGCCCTCTCTGCCTCCATGCCGATTTGCATAACAATGGTTATAACAGCCTTGGGCTGTAATTTTGCTTTTCAAACTCTGCATTCCCCATTCCTTCCACAATCACATGGAAAACCATTTTCCTCTTTGCTTGTTTGTGGTCCTGCCGCCCTGTGAAATGCCTAAAACTCTTCCATGGCTGGAGAGCTCTGAAGAATTGTTGAAATCAATAGTTTTGAGCATCACCAGTGGCAGACCTGATGTTGGAGGGAAACACTGTGTTCTGTCACTTCTGCTCAAGGAAAGGGAAGAAAGATAAAAGGGCTGCTGGTAGGAACTACGGAAGCCCATGGGCAAGTTGCAGAAGGGAAGGGTGTTTTTCTGCAGGTTCATTCATGCCCTTGAGTGTGAAATGTCATTTCCAAAAGGAGTTCTGTTAAGTCGTGTATCTTTTCCCCTCCACCTGGGAGGGACCAGTGCCCTTCTGACCTTGATGAGGCACAGGAAACCACTGGAGCCAAGGGTCTGACTGTCACTCCTTCCTCTCCCCCATCCCTTGTTTTGGAGAACAGACAAATAGTAAAAAAATTGTGCAATCTCTACTAAATTACTACCACTGGGGGTTGGAACCAATATATAGGTAGCTCAAACAGATCTCTGAGACTCGTATTTTCTTATCCTAAGGAATTGACATAAAGTTATAATCCATCTTCAAGGACAGTAATAGTTTCCTCAGGTCAAGCTTTTGAAAGAGACAGTGCAAAAGGGGGCATTGCAGAGGAAGAGAGCACAAACAAACTGCTCAGTTAGCAGAGTGAAATTCTGGAACAGCATTCAGCTTGGTCTGTCCCCTTCTGATCAGTCCTTGCTGGTTTATGTTTACACCTCTTCAGAATTGCTCCATGCATTCCCTTATGGCATTTGCTTCGCTAAGGAATAGAAAGGAACTAAGTGATGCTACCAGAAACACACTTAGCAACTCATCGCTAAAGCTGCAAACATAAGTGTATCCATGTCAGTACAGATGTGCAGTGTTTCCTTGATGAGGCACACAGTGAATGAGGTTGAAAGAGGGAGGATAATGTCTGGTGCCATACACCACAGCAATCTGGGGTGCACTCAGCCTTGTCCCCATAGCTTTGGCTCCCACCTGTAAATGCACATTTAACAGTGCCAGTATGCTATTAGAGTACAATGATATCCCTCACTAGCCCATTATGCTATTGTCTGGGTTTCTGCCTTATATTACAATCATCAGCAGGGGATGAGAAGATTTTCAAGTGCAAGTCAAGATTTCAGGCACATCTCTATTAGGCCTGATGTAAGTTGCAAATCTCATCTAACAACCTGTTATTCTTGTAACATAAAGCCATGTTTTATTTCTGGAGGAATCCTGTTTAAAAGTCAAAACAGTATTTTGTATACTGCTTCCAGATATGAGGATGCAATGGGAAACCATGACAAGTTCCTGGCAAGCTCTTATTCTTTCTAGCTAGATCTGTGCTCCTAAACATTTATTTGGTTTATGGTTCTGATACTACAGAGAACAGAAAAATCCCATAACTTCTATATGAGGTTCACTGAGCTGCTTCCCTCCCCACCAGCATCACTGCTGCAGTTATGTACTCAACAATGGGATAGACCCTTTCTGTCTAAGACCTACCTATCAGACTCTGCTGAGGACACAGCCATTCAGCTTCATCTCAAAGGTTTGTGGTGGTGTGTACTCTGTACCACCTGAAGACCATGATATTGGAAAGATTTTGGCAGTGAAACTTCTCACCCCTTTTTCTCCACAGCACATGACCCTATGTGCCACAAGCGCAAGCACTGCTGTGTGACTCAGTAATGGAGCCTTTGTACTTTGAGTTGGTGGACAATTGATCTTCTCGTGCAGCCTTAAAAATTAATGTCAGTTAACCTCCCCCCAGGCTCAGGAGTGCTGCAGTCCAACTGCTATTCCTGTCATGGCCCTAGATTTCCTGTGTGACTTTAGCTCATATAGTCTCTCTTTGTCTCAGTTTCCTCATCTACTGACCAGGAATACTATCACTTCTCCATCTCTGGGTAGCATTGAGAGACAAAATGTGATCTGAATTGAGGTTAGGACAAAACAACACAGCTATCATCCTATGGGAGACTGTATTGGTAATTTTTTTGTTGAAAATATTGGCTCAAACTCCTTTAATTTGAATCACTGAAAGGTGCCACTTTCTCTGTCTTATCCATGGTTTTCAAGCCAGTTTTATCAACAAGCACCCTCTCTACAAAAGATCTGTTAATCTTGCCCTTGCCTGTTCATGGGATTGATGTTTCAGAATCTCATGTGTACAATTCAGTTACTTTTCCCAGAAGAGGGGGAAACCCCTTTCACTCTGAAGAAGTGTGTATGCAAAGTCCATTGAGATGGTTTAGAATTTACTACACCCACCTGTGCAAAGCTCAGAGATGAATTTAAAAGTATATCACCTTTATTAACCTTTGGCTGATGAAGATCTCATTGATCTAAATACTTTATTGCCTGGTTTTGCCTGAGAACATGAAGCTGATCTTTTCTCTGGTCAGAAAGGAAGCATTTTATTTGAAAGCTTACTTTTTTTTTCTTCAGTAAAAATGTCTCCAAATTATTTTTCTTTGGAACAGAAGTGTTTCTTTATAATCTCTCAGTTAAATCCTCCTCAGTTTTCAGATAACCTCCGTGAAGTTCTTTTTTCCAGTCTCCCGTTTAACCATGTAGTTCTTGTTCTTGTGGTACCCCATTGTATTTTCATAACTACTATCTTGCCATGCAAGGTCTAACATAAAGAATTTTATTGATCTGCTTCTCTCAGTGTACCAGATGACATTTTAGGCTAACCAGATTTCTCCTATTTTGCATTTCATCTGTGTCAGCAAAAAACAAAAACAATCTTCCTACCAACACACACAGTTGTACTCCCAGCTCTGTCCCTTGCTAATGCATATTTTCCATCTCACATGTAATTTATTGCATCTAGTGTTTTGGAAAAAAACATCACTGAGCTATAGGAGTTACTGTGAGAGGGAAAAGATTTTTTGTTTAATGGACTGGACTGAGAATACAGGAGATTTGGGTTCTGTCCTTTGCCTGTAATTTCTCACATGACCTTTGGCAAGTCACTGTCTGGGACAGAGAACATGTAATTTGTGATCTGTTTGTTTGGTGCCTGTTTCAATAGGCCTGTGGCCTCAGCTAAGGCCCGTTATGGTAGAATAACCAACAAAACAGCCCAGAGTGGCAGCTAATTAGAAGCCTGGGCAATAGTAGCACCACAAGAAAATATATAACGGTGTTCTTTTAGGAAGGGGTCAGATGTTACTAAGTGGTAATCTGAGGCTTCACTTCCTTCAAGAACGGTGCTGTTTCACTCAGCAGAGAGGAAAGGGAAGTTTGAGAAAGAAATGTCCTTTATCACACAGAGCATCAGCCCCCCTGGATCCTGTAAGCTAAAGCAGACTAGCGAGTCTGTGCAATGCTGCTTTCTATGGGGTGCAATCAGTTCCACTCCATCACAAATCAAATGGTCTATGGTGTTAACTGGAGGTGGAGTGGGCTGAAAACCAAGAATTTTCTTTCACAAATAGAGGGATAAAAAAAAAAAAAAAAAGGGGGACAAGGCTCCAAAGGCAGTTTTAATTTTGAACTGAAGGACAAAGTGCAATATTTTTTCCCTCAAAATGTTCATGAGGACNGAAAACCAAGAATTTTCTTTCACAAATAGAGGGATAAAAAAAAAAAAAATGGGGGACAAGGCTTCAAAGGCAGTTTTAATTTTGAACTGAAGGACAAAGTGCAATATTTTTTCCCTCAAAATGTTCATGAGGACAAGAACCAAGACTAGGTACAAACATTCACTGGGGAATTCAGCTATGACAGCGAAGTCAGAGACTGAGGTATCAGCTCAGTTTGATTTGAAGATGGGATGTGAACTGTGACCTTCTCCAGCTGAAGCTAGTTCCCTAAGCATTGGCATGTCACTTAACAGCAGCCTCTTACTTTCTCACTTTTCCTCCCACCTGACCTTAACCTGTGAAACATTTTGGCTTTAGCTTCAGAAACTGTTGAGACTATGTCTATCTGACTGTACTCCTTCAGAGTAAAGGTGGCCTCTGTTCTTGGCCCAGGGACATCCAGGTTTTAATTCGCTCATCACTGGGTTCTGGTCATTCCCTGTGTCAAATGGTGACAACTGTGAACCCTTCTTGCTATACCTATACTGTCAGTGTGGAGGGCCAGTGCAAATTGCATGGACATGTAAAAACCTCTTAGGTTAATTAAGGAGAATGAGACATTTTGCTTTTTAATTAAGGATTGTCATGATCAAGTTCATGTACATTTCTATCAGATCTGCAGATATGACACAGTAAGGCAATAACTGGAAAGTTTTGTGAGGCAGGTTTTGATGTTCCTGCTGTATTTCACTTTTAAGTAAATGATTACTTAGAATGGAGGCCTACAATGGAAGCAATCTGAAAAAGAAAGCAAGTTTGAGGAACAGGAGGCATCTGAGGAAAATGCCTGTCATTGGCAAAGGCATCAGAAAAGTATAATACTGTGGAGCTGTAATCAGACTAGTTGATGCATTATAGAAATTGATGGCAACATAAATGTAATTGTGAAGCCACAGGCGTCAGTTGTGACAGGTGGAGTTCAGCAGCATGCAGAAGGTGGCTACAGTCCCTTAAGGCACTTCATATCTGGTGCTGTGGTAGAAGGCAATGTTCTTGGTCAGATATTTTACCTAGAAGTTACCTGGATATAGCTGTGGAGGTGAGACTCTGAGGTGCGAGGTAAGAGGAACTAGCAATCCACCATCTCTCTTAAGTAACCTGTTTCATTAACTGATCACTAATACCTCAGTGAACAGGGTTCTCTCCTGGGCTCACCTGTTGTTAAAACCCAACATTAAAGTGTACCAGTGGAAGGAAGTACCCCTAGTAGGGGTTTGATATGATCAACCTGGGCAAGTTCCTTCTGCCCATATTGCTGTGCATAAAACTGTATCTCTGGCTTAAAATGTGTTTAAAAAAGTGATTCTTTTTGTGGTAGTTGTGGTGATGGGGTCTGTGTCTCTCTCCACAGAGAAAGGAACTCATTTGACCTCAACCAGAGAAGTTCTCTCCTGTATCTGGCCAACAGTCAGGTCAGGTCCTGAGTTATTAACAGGTGTTCTGCAGTACTTGTTTGAGATGGAACTAACTATCAATCACAGTTAGAAAAAATAGCAGGCTATATCAAGGGGAAGAGTGCTCCAGTACTACCAACAAAAAGGTGACACTACAAGCTTTAGTCTTTTACTTCCTGTGCCATGAGCAAATCACTTTCGTTGTCAGTGCGCTCCCCTCTCAGAAAGGAAGAGCAGCTTTGTGTTGCTCAACAGTGACACCATCTGACTAGTGAAGGGCAGCAGTAATTAAATAAATGGATGATGGGCGGATGAGAGGGAAACAGGCTTTGATGAAAAGGGGACAGTTTCTCCTAGAGAAGGCAAAGATAAAAAATGCAAAAAATGTAAATGTGCCAGCAGGACAATGCAGTTTCATACATATTTTAATTGTACTAAGACTAGCACATCCCCCTGAGCATTTGCCCATTGAGTCATACAAGAAGGAGTAACATGTCTCCCAAAACACAAAGTAGTTTTAAAACTTCTGAAATCTTCAGAGAATTCATTTCAGGTCATTGCTAACATTGACATAAGTCTATATTGAACTGCTATCAAGGACAAGGGCTCACATGAGAGAGTTACAAGACAATGGAAAGAGTGTTAGATAGCCAAATACCTCAGTTAATTGAGTGACAAATGACTGTATTGTGGGGCTTAGTAGGCTGGGGACATAAATAAAATTAGCCACCAAGAGCGTCAATCAAGCGAATTTCAGGGTATATTTGATAAATAAGTTAGCAGGCTTTAAGCCTATATAAGTGTCTTATTGTACTAGGGTTTTCACACAGTCTTAAGTAGGTTTTATCTGCCAAGCCTATTGTCTCAATTCAGTGGAGAAATGAGCAGTTCTATTGCATAAACCATTTAATATGTAAATGTGAGATGACAAAAATTTGGGTCAGATCACTAATGTCCTAGAAGTTCCTATTTTTTCCCTTTGACTACAAAGAGAACTTAGTGGGACCAGTGCAGGTTTAGACTAGATTAAGAAAATCTGTACAAAGGAACAATGAACGCTGAGTTCCCCAAACCTGCATTCATACATACTTCACAGGTCTTATATCAAACAACTCCTTTTCTTGCTCTGTTTGCTGAACAACGAATTTGCAATTGGAGAATATGAGATACATTTGTAGACTGAATATTCTGGTTTTGTTTTGGCCAAAATAAATGCAGGTTTCATGATTTGAGACCACTCTGCAGTGCTAAACCAAAGTGCAGCAACTAGAACAATTGGGAGATACATTTTAAAAGTGCATTGCTGCTGTAAACTAAAATGCTGATGTTTTCAAGCACAACATTTATCTTGTGCTAGAGATGCTATACCACCTTGTTGTGTGGCTAGCACTTATTTCTGGACTTGCCACCTGACTGCCTGTTTTGCTTCCTGATCTGAGTATGCTTTGGGCAAGGTATTTCTCTGTTTGCTCACTAAATGCTTATTGACTGGAAGAAGGAAAAGTGATGCCATAGGAATACTTCAAGCAAACACATGAATAAAGTCAATGTCAAGAAAACTGTGGCACTTTTCACCATATTTTGGTGAAAACAGTAATAAAAGGAACTCAGGTAAGACAAAATGTTTCAGGATGGAAAATATTTTGTTTCTTTTCAGGGGTTCTCTAATCTGTCAAAGCTTTCTCGGTAGGATTGAAGTAATGATACCAATGACATATTTGTATTTTGGAAGATCAATTTCTTTTTCTCCTCATCTTTCAGTCTGCACTGTTAATTCACCAGTCTGACAAAAGAGTAAATTGATGTAACCTTGTCCCTTTCAACAGCTCTTGGCTTTACTATTAAGTAGAGCATAGATGTACATTTCATTTCTTTCCTAATAAATCCGGTGAACTTTTTTAATACATGGATATGAATCAAGCCCTGTGCACAGTCCAAAAACAAGAGTTCATTGGGAGGTCCTTCACTTTCACACAGTCCTGTTGCAATTGTTTCGCCCTCACATGGCTGAAGACCTTCTAGGAAGACATCAGTGCTGCTACTGAAAAAGATTTCCAACTGGGGCAGACCTGCTCTTGCTTTTTTAGGAATACAAAACAGGTCAATGCCCTTTGGGTTATGAGTCCAGTCTCTTGCTATTACAAACAGCCACACTGTATGTCTTTAGGAAAAAAAAATACTTAGGAAAAGTATTTTCCAAAGTCCTCAGATCAAGATCAAGCATAAGCTCTCTGTACTCCCTGTCATAGACAGTTTTCTGAGGTTATTGTGGTAAAAAAATGGCTAATGGAGAGGACCATTACCACTTTGAAGAAAAAGGCAAATTAATAGCTATTAGATTCTAGTTCTCAGCTCATCAGAAAATGAGAATGAGTCTTGGAGAAGTCTGCCTGAGAGTAACGAGATTCTTTACAAAGGCAAGTCACCTTGGAGAGAAGAAGCAGAGACAAAAATAACACAGGTATTTCACTTCACATTATATCTTGATCCTGACTGAAGGGTCAGTTGTGCCAGAGAAATAGGAAACATGCGGACCGCACAATATCCAACAAGACAGATTTGAAGACTCAGTTGCTTTTTCCATCCCGACTCTGCTGGCACATGCCATAACCACTCAATGAGTGTTCCCAAGTACGAAGACATCCAGGAAATTTGGGCAGCTTTCTTATCTCTCTTATAAGCTCTAACACTCTCCCGATTGCAGATAATTTCCTTGCAGACTTCTGAACATGTGAAACAAAAGAGAAACACAGCTGGTCTAACTCCAGCAAATGCACTGAACAGGATCTTCCTCTCACTCATTGGGACATCCTGTTGGTAGTAGCCACCAGTCAGATGTTACTAAATTCAGGTCAGAGTGCAGTGAAAAACAATTACAAATGTTTAATACATGATACTTCACTCAGCATCTTCAAGCATTACAGCTGTGCACACATTCAGAGACTGATAGTGTTTTTGAGAAGACTAGTGTCCTGACAGAAAGATGAAGCACCAACTGTTTAGGCTTCTGAAGTCAACTACCCATTACAGCCAATTCAGCCTTTAAGGTTGCATAGCGGAATCATTATTTTAGCCAAGTCATATTTTCTCTTCACAAGGGAAAAAGCCGTTCAATATGAACAGAGCTTCCCTATAAACCACTATGGCAATTTTTGACTGTGCTGCACTCTGCAACACAAAATTAGATGCAGAGCTGAACAGACTTTTCTGAGCAGACAGCATATTCACCAGGTTTATAACATATCTGGACTCAGCGTTTCAAGTCTCAGTGCAAACCAGGGAGCAATTTTGCAGGGGATAAGGATAAAGGTGGAGAAGGAAACTTTATCCTCAAAGTTGCTCAAACCTTGAACAATGTGCAGTATAACACTAGTTTCATTTTTCTGTCCAAACAATTAATCTTTACATCCAGTAGTTCATTGTGGATGTACAGAGGATTACCTTTAGCTTGATCTATGTATAAAGTTAGAGAGAGCAGCTATAGGACTGGTTGTTTCAGTCACACACCACAGTTCTCTTTTTTTGTTGGTGTTACTTTTGGGGAGTGTTGCTGTACTAAACAGGAAAGAGTCCACCTAGCTTTCTGGATGTGTTTTTCTTTAGAAGTAAGGGTGAAGCTCTTAAAAAGATTTATTTGGAGATAAGACCCCCTCTAGGGAATGACAGAACAATCAAAACCTTTTCCATTCTCCCTTCCATTAAAACACCACATTTGAGCAAGTTGCATTAACTTCAGGTTTTAAAAATACCCAAGTTCCTTCCTGACTAAGGTAGAAACACATAAAACACTGGAAGCAAGATTTATTGGCTATTTACAGACTACTTTACATTCCATTTTCTTCTGGCAAATCCAAGCAAAGCAATTGTGTTGGCATGTACATGCATGGCCTGTTTGCAAAAGGTATGGTCACATATCCTGGTGCAGCTCTTTTGATGGGTTGTTTTATTGGCGCACCCTGACTCTATGTTTCCCCTTGTTGTACTAGAGCTGACTGATGAAAAAAATCCCTCCGTTCTCTGCTGTTCTGAGTCAGGTGGAGAGCGTTTGGGAACTTTTCACAAAACTAAATATTCTGAAACTATTTCACTGTAATGTTCGGACTGTTCAGGTTTATCGGTGACATCCTGGAAGGTAAAACCTATGACAGAAAAAAGTTGAAACGCTGCATTTTAATGATTCCTTGTCATATCTGACATACGTTAATGTTTTCCCAGAAAATTTTGATCTTATGCATCATTCTTCTATGGAAATCTCTTATTTTTGGAAGGTTTTATATTAGCCCCAGTAGAAATAAGTTCAGTGTCCAGCTTATGCACAATATTTATGTTTTACATATATTCATTTTTGCCTCTAACTCTCTGACTGTGTGTCTAGCTTTATCTATTTGTTAGGCATTCTAAACCAGTCTGTTTGTCATTAGACAGACACTCAGGACACCAAAGTTTTGGTTTTGTCATTGACTTGCCATATAATTTTGACTGTGACACATCTGCCTCCAAAACATCTCAAGAGATATTTATTTAGACCCCAAGGTCTTCAGAATGGGATCTTCACTTTGTTGCCCAGTAGGTTCCTGTCATTTGGATGTGGACTACAATCTTGCTTTGGCCTCTCACCACCAATGTCCTACCAGACCTCTTCCCAGTGTTCTGCTCCTGACATCACTTGTCTCTAGACTCACTCTTCTTTAAGCTTTTCATGATATTATTTAAATAATAACTTAATCTTTTTCTTAACTTTTCCCCATTGTAACCTATAAACACATCAGTCTGGCAAGTCTGTGCTGGTGTTTTTGGGGTACATATTTCCTGTGCAGTCCCTTCTGTGCACAGAGCAGCTTCCACTGCAGCTTGGATTATTATGAGGAGAGGGAATGCTCTCTGGACGGATGGGAAAACAGGGGTGTCCTCATTCCCTGAGAGGTCATACAGTTTTCTCCCTTTCATGGCTTGCTTGCAAACCCACTATTTTCTCAGCCCATCACTCAGCTTTTCTTTGGTAATTTTTTTCTGTAGATGTACATTTGACAACTTTGCTGCCACTCTTGTGCATAGTGCTCCACAAACAAGCGCTTTCAGATGCTCTGTAGCACTTGTCGGCAGCCATCATTGAAAGAAAAGCTACAGCACACAGATGAGCCAAATATCTGTGCTGCCAACTTCCAGTCAGCCTCTGCACAAAGAAGGGGATTCTCTTATATCTAGGAAATCACAAACCATTTTAGTGTGAGTGCTTCTCAGAGCCCATCTGTCAACCTCTCACAACCGTGATTGCATCGCTTCCCTGCAGCAAATGCAGTGACTGGTTACATGAAGGAACAAGCAAAGCTGTGGGTAGTGGAACCAATACAACCCAGTTCCCTACTGCTTTGTGTAACCTAGTTGTCTCCTCTGACACCTAGTAAAGCCTGAGTTTTGATCATAGCTATTCCCCACTGCTGGGGCATCCAAAACATTGCACTTCTGGGCATAGTTTGATGTCTACTAATAAAGCCCAAATTAACAGAACAGCCTGCTTCTCAGTTGGGTGCACATGTAAAGCTGCATCTATACTAATAAATTAAACAATAATAGGGAATGTTCTCAGGCATTGGAACTCAACCAACTATGGTGTTAAATTGTGAGAATATTGATTTGGCATAGTTCTGACCAGAGGAAACTAGCACTCTTCTGAACAATTCCCAGGAACTGTGTAGGAGTTAGAAGAAACCATGGTCCACCAAAATAGACACTTGGACATGGCCACCTCTTTTGGGAGGGTGAGAGAGTTTAATAGTATGGAAGCCATTTATTCTGTGCTAATTGGTTTCAGGAGCTGACAACAGTATGAGGCATGTTTAATCCACCACTGTAGATGTAGCCATAGTCTGGTTTTGCTCCACCCATTTTCTGATTTTTATAACACTTGTGGGAATATAATGTCCTTGAAACGACCCTGTTTTCATTACATTTGATTGAGCTGACTGTTGGAGAGGTGTGCACTCACTTCCATAAGCACCTACCCACCAACATGTGCACGTACTCATACACACTTACATATATGACATATATTTGTGTACTTAAACATATACATTTACATTATTAAAAATGGAATTTCTTTCCTAAAAGTCTTCAAACACAGTACATTGTCATGCTCCTTACAGGTATGTAGTTGAGAAAGCATTTCCAAAGTCATAAGGGCAGTGATTGACAGTATTTCAGGGGAAGTTCTGCAGTTAAGTAGGAGATGAGGTTTATTTCCTATCAGTTAAACTTTTCTATTTAACATGCTTTAAAATGAACCCAGACATTACTGGGAAACACTGAATCTCTTGGTCCCTTGACTTTGTAAGATGTTGGCTGGAGTCTTGTCTTGTGCTATTTGAAGCCGGAGGAGCATTGCTGTGAATGGCTTTGGGTTAAGTACGCATGTGAGAATGCTCTGTGGATCTGAGTGCCTGGTCTGGGTGGTGCAGAGAGCCCTATCCCAGCCCTGTACATCTCTGTGCAGAGAGCTCTACATTGTCAAGTGACTCACCAGCAGGCAGGAGGAGCTGGGACAATGTGATATGCCTCATTTAGGCTGTGCAAGTTCATACAAGGCTATAAAAATAACAGGGTAAAGTTTGCAGACCCCAGACCAGGCTTGAACGCCATGTCTGTACAAAAAGCAGACGCTTAGTATCCCAGTGAGCTTCCAGTGAGAAAAGTGAGCTAAATCAGATGAAACTCAGTGAGCCCATTTACCATGACCAGACCTTTCTCTGTATTAGCTGTATCAGACACTGTTCTGAGAAACCTATGCTGTACTCATTTGGCTCAGAGGTTACCAGTTTTCCAAGCTCATGCTTGGTTATGTTGGACTTTCTGAAGTCCACAAACCTGCCAAAGACTCCTCAGTCAACTTGTATATATATAATCACTCTGCAAAACCCAGATCTGTCTGTGGCTTTTGGGCACCTGAAGAGGAGCTTGAACCAAAATGGAAGGAAAGATTTCTCAGATTCGGTTTGGATTCTTCGGACTCCTCAGGCTGCAGAGAGAATCTTTGTTCCTGAGCCCTTTTCATTAAAATGAGGAATAGTAACCTGCAGAGTGAGTAGAATACAGTGAATTTCCCCACTTACTGTTTTCGTAAGCAACTGAAGTTTTTTAAGGCAAGTTGATGATAACCTTTCCTCCAGAGCACTCAGCCCTGAAGACACCAAGTTGGAACAGATGGGTAATGCACTGGTATTTTGCAATATGTTCAGAGAAAAAGCTGCACCCAGAAATTAAAATAAGGCTTTAGGTGCCAAATAGCAGAGAAGGGTGGTTGGCTTTTTCAAGCATATGTTCTCGTAAGCGAGCAGAATAATTCCGGCAGCAGCCTGGAGGGGAGAAATGCCGGCTGTCAGGCAATTCCCCTGACATGCAAAAGCCAGTGATTTGCCACGTGAGCGGCACCAAGTGAACTTCCGAAGGCCTACAGCCCCTGAGATGGTTTCCATCTCTCTCAGAGTGCCAAAATGCAGCTCCAAACTCTGGGTGAAACATCTGTACCCTGCCCACACAAGAGGAATGCTGGAGGTGACCCAGAAAGAGGCAAATGAAGATGATTGCTTTTTTTATGCTTCATTAGCAGAAGACCTAAAAGTCACCATTCTCCATTTTTTCCCTTTGAAAAGTTCTGTGTTTGGGAGATTTTTTTTTTCCCTTTCTTTTTATTCATTTATCTTATTTAAAAAATGGAAGGTGATTTCTGTGCTCTTAGTTGCTAAGCTGGGTATGTGATTGTTTCACGGAATTCCCTTTTCCCAGTCCTTGGTCAGGTATCTGAATTAAACATGAATACTTTGATTGTGAATTAATAAACACTGGAACAAGGATTTATTATTTGTTCTTCCATTCTTGAATCTTTTATGAAGTGCTGTGTATACAAGTTTATAATCTTTGTTATCCAGACAAGATATGAAATGTAAAATGAAGCAGATGTGTTTGAAGAGAACAACATTTTCACTTGTTTTCATGTATAGGTATTTCTAAGAAAGCAAAACGCAAGTTGAAGCTATTTATGCCCCTTCTAAGGTCATTATTTTTAAAGGTTGATCAAAAAATAACTGGAAAAAGAACTGGTTGAGATGAAAAAAAAAGAGAAATTTGATTCCGAGAACCTGCATAGACTTCATATGATCTAGATTAATACAAGCAGCTCCTGCAAAAGAAAATAGTGGCAGGTACATCTTTTGAAGATATCGGCTAAAGAGGCTGTACAGGAACAGTAGTAGTTACAATTCATCAGACTTTCTAAAGGTCTCAGGAGAATCTTTGCAGGAGACTTTTTAAAGAATTCAAACGGTTATACATGAGATGTCAGTCTCTTTCATGAATTTGGAACTGTCAGATAAGTTGGAAATAAAGAGTAATGATTTCTTTTTCCAGCACAGCATAATGTTAAGCACTAAGTAGCCTAAAGGACTACATTTCACTCATGATATTTGCTAGGTGTATTGGAAATTTGAAGGAAGAAGCCTATAGTGATCAGTGAAGTAGCAAATCTGGAAGGTCATGCAAGTATTTACACAAGTTGTGTTACTATCCAACATCAAAGAGCTTTATAGGGATGTAATAAAACCAGGTGAGTGGTCATTCTGATGGGCAAAGAGTTTCTGTGCTTCAACAAATGCAAAGTTAATGCACTCTGGAAGAAATAATTTCAACTTTGTGCTATGATATTCTAACACATTCAGGAATGAGATATTTATGACCTTAGGCTCTGGAAATTATTGTAAGAATGAATGCAGCATCTTTACCTCTACAGATATTTAAGATCTAAGGAACTGATAAACAGGAGTAGAGCAGTTGACATCATCTACCTGGACTTGTGCAAAGCGTTCAACTCTGTCCCACATGGCATAGTATCATAGAAAAATCATAGAATAGTTAGGGTTGGAAAGGACCTTAAGATCATCTAGTTCCAATCCCCCTGCCATAAGCAGGGACACCTCACACTAAACCATGCCACCCAAGGCTTCATCCAACCTGACCTTGAACTCTGACAGGGATGGAGCACTCACAGCTACCCTGGGCAACCCATTCCAGCACCTCACCACCTTAACAGCAAAGAATTTCTTCCTTAGATCCAATCTAAACCTCCCCTGTGTAAGTCTGAACCCGTTACCCCTTGTCCTGTCACTACAGTCCCTAAGGAAGAGNTTAACAGCAAAGAATTTCTTCCTTAGATCCAATCTAAACCTCCCCTGTGTAAGTCTGAACCCGTTACCCCTTGTCCTGTCACTACAGTCCCTAAGGAAGAGTCCCTCCCCAACATCCC
>NDXB01008849.1:18454-40080 GCA_002631895.1 Agapornis roseicollis
GAGACCTGAGAGCAGCTCCAGGGCCTAAAGGGGCTGCAGGGAACCTGGAGAGGGGCTTAGGACAAGGGCCTGTAGGGACAGGCCAAGGGAATGGCTTGAACCTGCCCGAACAGGGAAGCCTGAGCTGAGCTCTGAGGCAGAAGCTGTTCCCTGTGAGGGTGCTGAGGCGCTGGCCCAGGGTGATGGCCCAGAGAAGCTGTGGCTGCCCCATCCCTGGCAGTGCTCAAGGGCAGGTTGGACACAGGGGCTTGGAGCAAGCTGCTGCAGTGGAAGGGGTCCCTGCCCGTGGCAGGGGTTGGAGCTGGATAAGCCTTAAGGTCCCTTCCAACACAAACAAGCCTGTGACTGTATAATCTGTCTTAAGTTTTGTTTGCCCTTAAGTACTGTCTGGGAGCATCCATGCGTGCAGGCTGAACATGGGTGTTGGCTATGGTGTGTGCTTTCTTTGCATAGGCAGCATGTGAGCAGCAGGACTCCAAAATGCAGGTGTGTGAAGCCGTGGGGTGTTCAGGGCTGGCTGTCTCCGGGGAGCTGCTCCTACGTTGCGTGCCAGGATGACAGTGACCGGGTGGCTGTGCTGATGCCGGCCGCGGGATCAGGGCAGAGCTGAACTTTCCTGCACTGAGTGCCTCTCCTGTTTCCTAGGACATGTCAGGCCTGCGCTGAGCCGGGAGCGCGCCGTCCTGCCGGAGCGGTGCGCAAGAGTTGCTCGAGTCTTATTTTTCTGTCCGATGTGGGCCAGGCAGTGGCTGCCGGGGGTCCCGCGGTGGGGGCATGGCGTGGACATGGGGAAGCAAACCCCTTCCTGGAGCTAAGCCAGGCCACGTCCTGAGGGGTTACCTTTGCACCCCAAACCGCGTTCCCGGAGGCCTGCTGCGGGTCTTGTCGGGAGGGGAGTGGGGGTGCGGAATCCTCCTGCCCCGCGCCCAGGGCTGCCTACTGGAAGAGGCACCGGGGTGCTCGGCGACCGGGCGGGCTCTGGGGCCGCGGGGAGCTCCTCGGACAGGGGGCGGGCAGATGCTCTTCCGCGCGCGCGGCTTTGTGCGGGCGGTGGCAGTACGCATGCGCAGCCCGGCCCCGTGCAGCGGGGGGGCTCCGTTGGCGCGAGATAGGAAAGTGCCGCCGCCGCCGCTCGGCCCCGCCATGTCGCGCCGCGGCCGCGGGTGAGTGCTGCTCCCCGGAGCCCTCCCCTCCCCTCCCCGCCGCTCTGCCGCCGCCTCCGGCCGCCACCTTCGCTGCTCCGCGCCGCGAGTCGGCCCGCGCGGCGCGTTCCCGCTCTCCGGCGGGCGGCAGCAGGGCCGCGGCCTCGCACCCCGGCCGCAGTCTTGCCGGGGCCCCGCTGTAAAGGCTCCGCTCGGCGCTGTGTGTGAGCGTGGTGCCGGCCTGGCGTTACCTGCCCGGGAGCAGGGCTGCGGTAGGGCAGGCGATGGACAGAGCTCGGGGGTGGGGGGATGTGTGCGCTGCTCCTATCCCTCTGCTTTAGTCCAGCAGTCCGAGAGGTCAGTGAGCTGTAAGGAGGGGAAATGGGGCCAGGTCCTTGATGAAAAGCCTTTCCAGAGAGGCAGAAGGGGAAGGAAATCAGGATAAGTGTGCCTTCCCCTGCTCCCAGCAGCATAAAAACTGCAGGTGTGCACCGAGGGTCCAAAGCTGAGGGACTGCTTTAAACTTGGGGTGTCAATGTGAGGTGTCTGGGGCTCAGTGCTGGAAGAGTATAGATCCAGGGCTCTGCTTTGGGAAGCGCAGGTTGCTCTTGGAGCTCTGCTGCCTTTGTATCAGAGGTGATAATTATGATTCTCATTTATTTATCTCTAGTGAGGACCAGGATGAGCTGCATTACCAGGACACTGACCAGGATGTGCCAGAGCAGCGCGATGGCAGGTGCAAAGTCAAGTGGACACAAGAAGAGGTGAGTGAGAGCCTGGCAGTAGCTGGAGCAGGTACCTTGAGGTATGTCTCTGGCATGGCATCTTGGGCTTGGGTGCTTCCACCCCAGTCCTCACCTGCCAGCCATGACACCATCTTCTGCCGTCTTGCTATTGGAGAGGACCCTGTGTCTGTTCTGCTGGTGTGAGCTGATTCCTAATGAGGCCAGGGGACTCAGGGGGGTTTGAAGTGTAGCCTGGAGATGAAGAGCAGCACCAACCACTTTAAGCTTAAGCTTGTGAGTTTTGAGCAAGGGAGCTGCTGCTTGCAGCACTCTGGTCAGCAGAGAGGTTCTGGGGGATGGCTGAGACCTCCAGCAAGCTGAATGTGAAAACGTTCTTCCTTTTTTCTAGCAAAAGAAGGGAGTGTTGAGACTATTGGGATCATGGCTTAGTCATCCTGGCTGAGAGCCTGAAATTAGTTGGGATTTTTTCTTTTATCCTCCCAGATCTTCCATATTTGTTGTGTGTTAAAACTGAAAGATGTCCTGTTTTCTCTGGGGTATGAACACCAGCTAAGGTGCTCTTTATGCAGGGATCAAAGCCTTGGGCTCATGTGGGACAGGGAGTAATTTCATGCCTCTGTTTGCCCAGCTGGAGCACACAGACAAGGAACCTAGAGCAGGCTTTTTGTGAGCTGTACCTCACACCTGGACTATTAACAAAGTTTGTAAAAGAAATGCTGTGGAGCCCCATAGTGCTGAAAGACATTAAACCACTGGACTGATGCTGGTACACTTAAACCATTTAGCTGTCTTGGCCAGGCAAGAGCAGTGGCTGAGCTGGGAAATGGACTGTCTGGTCAGGGTTGTACTGGGGCTGGATAAGCAGGTAGGCTTGGTCACAGGATTTGGACCAGACTGTACTGGAACAGAGCTGAGCTTGTTTTACTCACTGTATGAGCTCACCCTAATACAGAGTCCAGAAACAGACAGTGTATTCCAGTTGGCCTCCACATACTGGAGCACTGCTAAAGGGTGGTGCAAGCTATCTTTGTCCTCTGAATGTAGAATGCCAAAAAAATCCCTTCTTGACAGGTCAAAAGATCTAGCTTGTTCTCTCGATGCTGTCAGCCCAGGGGTGCCTGTGGTGTGTGTTGCCTTAGTGGATGTCTTTGTTCTTTGCAGGACGAGCAGCTGAAGATGTTAGTAAGCCATTATGGGCAGAATGACTGGAAGTTCCTGGCCAGTCACTTTCCTGTAAGTGACCCCTTTCTCAGATGGGGATGTCAGTACTTGTATGTTGCTTCTTGTGCTCACTGCTGGTTCTGTGTGTCTGTGGAGCACCTTACACAGTGGAACTCTGCTCTGCGACTGAAGCCCCAGGCTGTGAATTGGTGCTCCTGCAGAGCAGGGAGACATCTTTCTTGTATAGAGGCCTTTCAAAGGCGAGTTTGTTTGAGGTGGGATGAGAAATTGAGGCTTCTGTGCCCTAGTCATAGTATGTATTCTCCATGTGCTTCTGCAGGCTTTTTGTGGGCCAGTCGGTGTGTGTGGAGTCTGCAATTGCTGTAGGTGTTGCTGGAGCCTCCAGTCTAACACGTGGCTATCCTTGTGCCTTTTCCTAGAACCGCAGTGATCAGCAGTGTCAGTACCGGTGGTTGCGAGTGTTGAATCCAGACTTGGTTAAGGGCCCTTGGACCAAAGAGGAGGACCAAAAGGTAAGTCAGGGCTGAGAGAATCTGACTGTGGTACTGTCACTGTCTGGGGAGAGGAAGGAGGTGAAAGACCCTTGGGTCTTTTAGTGAACTGTGGGTAATGTTTAAAGCAGCAGTCTGATTCATTCTTGGCAGCATAATGCAACCATGGCTGCAGTCAGTGTGCAAGAGCAGGTCTAGGCCTCTTCAGCTGAACATCATCTCCCTTTCACACATGGTACTGGTACAGTAGGCTGCAAGTGAGGGAGCAGAAAAGGGAATTAATTCATCTGCCTGCTGGCGGATCTCCACCTGACCTGGCCATGTTGGATCTAAGAGAAAATAAAACTCTTATTTCCTTTGCCTCAGTAGGTCTGCTAGGTGAACTGTGACTTCTGTGAGCCTCTTTCTGTGCTGATTCCAGAATGAGCTGAGAGGGGCCAGCTCAGACATACTGATCTTGATGGGCTTAAGAGAAATTGGAATGAATTCTAACTTCTACCAAGGTTTTTTTGCTGCTAAATGTCCTACTTTGACAGATTCTCTGTAACACTTCTGCTCCCCTGTTTCTTTCCCTTTTGATCCTGTTACAGGCTGTTGCAGTCCCCCTTGCCTCCCATCTATGTGTTACGTTAAGCACATCGTAGGGAAGCTTCTCATGATGTCCTTCTACCTTCCTGTAGCAGAGCTGTTGCTGCCTGCTTTGCTCTTCCCTTTGCATGTCTTTACTCTGCCACCCTACCCATCCTGGCCAGGCCAGGCTTCAACTTTCCCCTGACTCAGCATATTGCTTTGCCGTGCAAGCCCTCCATCTCATTTGCCTGTGCCTCAGTTTGGTGTCTTTGGTCCATCTTTCTGTGCTTGATAGTCAAGAGACTGAAGTAGGGACATCTGTTATGGGCTTAAAGCTCTGTGGGCATCCACCTATGTACCTGCACCTTTTAGTTGAGCACAGCTCGCCAGAGTACGAATGCTCTTTGAGAATTCTTCAGCCTCTTCTCTAAGGTTTGGGGAGACCTTAAAACAGTCTTCCAGTGTCTAAAGGGGCCTACAGGACATCTGGAGAGGGACTTTTGACAAGGGGTGGTAGTGACAGGACAAGGGCAATGGCTTCAAACTGACAGAGGGGAGATTGAGATTAGACATTAAGAAGAAGCTCTTCTCTATGAGTGTGGTAAGACAGTGGCACAGGGTGCCCAGAGGAGCTGTGGCTGCCCCATCCCTGGCAGTGTTCAAGGCCAGGTTGGACACAGGGGCTTGGAGCAAGCTGCTCTAATGGAAGGTGTCCATGCCTGTGGCAGGGGTTGGAATTGGATGAGCTTTAAGGTCCCTTCCAACCCAAACCATTCTATGGTTCTGTGACTTTAGTGGGCACAACACTGCAGGCAGTAAATTATTTCATCCTGACTGTGCTGTGGACATATTGTCCACATATTGTGTGGACAGATTCTGTGCTCAGAAGCATTTGCACTTGAGCAGAAGTGATGAAGTGCATGGCTCTTATGTAAATGTGGCTTGTTTATGTTTTGGAGTTCTTACTGTGCATCCTGATGCTAGCAGGGCATGGAGTTGGAGCCCTGGCATGTCCTTGCTGTAGCACACTACTAAAGGGAGGCTGCACCCAGTGGGCAGACCAGTGCAGAGCTGGTGGGGGACTGTTTTCATGTGGCTTTGTCCTTGATAAGAGGGAGGGCAGAGGAGCCTTGGAGCACATGGGACTTGGCCCTCGCTCAGAAATGGGCTTGTGTTTCTACATCTGGTGCCCTCTGCTCCTGGTGCCCCATCTCCACCCCATCTTCTGTGAGCAGTCCTCTGCCTTTACACATGCCATGTGGCAAAGTGTCTGCACGGAAACAGCCTCTTTTAGAAATTTGGCTGAACCTCTGCTCTCTCAAGTGTTGGTAGATCTGATTGTCAGTGCTGGTTCCCTCCAGCTTTTTCTCCAAAGGGGCCTTTCTCTGACTGGCTCTACCTGGTCCCGGGAGAGGTGAAGAGCAAAGCTTGAAGATGGCTGTATTGGACTTCCCTTCCTTTATTTCATTTCCTTATTTTCCTCCCACTCTCTTCAAAGGTAATTGAGCTGGTTAAAAAGTACGGCACCAAACAATGGACCCTGATAGCCAAACATCTGAAAGGGCGCTTAGGGAAGCAGTGCCGGGAACGGTGGCATAACCACCTAAACCCTGAGGTGAAGAAGTCCTCGTGGACAGAGGAGGAGGATCGCATCATCTTTGAGGCCCACAAGGTGCTGGGGAATCGATGGGCAGAGATTGCCAAGCTGCTGCCTGGGAGGTAGGACTTTGCTCACTGGTACCTTTGCAGCTGGGTGGCCTGTGGAAGTCCATGTGTTGAGCTCAAGGATGGTGCTGCAGATCATGTAGGAGCTGTTAGCTGTGCTCTAAAGCTGCTGTAAATGGTGGCTTCTTTTTCCTTCTGATCTCTTGGCAGGACCGACAATGCTGTGAAGAATCACTGGAACTCCACCATCAAGCGAAAGGTAGACACAGGAGGCTTCCTCAATGAAGCTAAGGAGTCCAGCTCACTCTACTTGCTTGTGGAGGTGGATGAGAAGGAGAGCCAAAGTCAAACAAAAGCTGGGAACCAGGTATTCCACCAGCACATTTGCAGCATGCACCTGGGCCAGTCCTCTGCTCTGCCAGTGTAGGTCAGAGCTGCTCATCCACTCTCCTGCCTCTCACATTGCCTTTGGCACAGCCTGGTGTCTTCAGAAAGAGTCTGTGCCTTCTCCCAGCCTTTTCCAAGAGACTGGCTCTTGGGAGATCTCTCCCTCCAGGAGCCAGAGGTATAATGTGACCTGAGTGTGTTATCCAGGCGGAGAACAGCAGTCTGCTAGTGCTGGTGTCTTGCCAGCTCCGGTATCAGATCTGTCTCAGAAACAGATTATTTTTGTTTTGGCCCTATAGTGCTGTTGCTGGTGGAAGAAAGAGGCTGCTCCAGACAGTGGGGGAGGTATGATGAAGAGGTGTTTTGTTCTTTTTCACTAAAAAAAGTGAAGCAGGGAAAGAAGTACACCTTTTTCATCAACTGAAAAATGTAGTTTTCCAAGGCAGGCTCTTGGGAATTAGGAAGTGCAGAATTAGTGCTGCCTGCTTAGCCTATATTTAACTTTCTCCTGGAATACTGTTAAGTAAAACCTTTAGTTAAGCATCTTTATCCTGTATGGACTTCTGCTTGAATGGTGTGTGGGACAGAGCAGTGAGGAAGAATAGGAATGGGAAACAAACTGAATGGCTGGTAGGAAAGCAGGTGGAGCAGAACGTGTCCAGGGACCCTTGCTCTTTGTCTCTAGGATGTTTGTTCCCTTAGTTTGTACTAAAGGTTGGACTTCCTTTGTTGTATGTGCAAAGAGCATCCTGCCCAACTGGCCAGTCATCTCTGAAATAAAGGAAGAGGATGTCAGTGATGAGGAAGTGGTGGCAGTACAGGAGCTGCACTCAGAGCTGCCAGCCACTGAACTGGCAGAGCATAATGCTGAGGGGACCCCAGATGTTGCAGTGCCTGAGGATGCCTCTTCACTTGTCACATCACCGTGCAAATGGGTTGTTGAAGCTGCCAACTGTTTGTACCTAGCATCTGGACCAGCCTTCAATGAAGCTCTGGATATGATTGAATCTGTAAGTAACAGTCTGTGCTTTTCCAGGCAATGTTGAGAGACTGAATCTCATCCTTTCCCCTTGCTCATCACCATGGGCATCCTGAGGAGGACTGTGTCTGTCACTGGCTTGTGGCTTCCCACTGTGAACCCTGTCTCTTTGCTAGGGCTAAATTAGGCCTTCTCAGCTCTGTGAGTATTGCTCTGGGCTTGCAAATTCTCCTAGGCTGATGTCCTTGTGTATGGCCTCTGCTGGTGTGGGAGGCTGTAGATGCTGGTAAACCTGATCTCAACCCTCTTTTATCAGGCAGTGTCCCTAGCTCTCCCGTTCCTAAGGGTTCAGCCCTGTGCTTCTTGGCTTTCCAGTTCCTCCTGTTATGGGATGAGATAGGACAGGACAGACTGGGAGTAGGCCGGGCCCACTTGTAGTGTGCAGGACAGACTCCTTCAAACTGGGATGATGACACCATTTGATTTCAGTGGAGGTAGCTTTACTGAAACTAGTAATTTTGGGCCAGTCAAGCAGTTCTGGAGGTCCCTAGGGTGACAGGCGTGCCAGGACACAAGGCTGGCTTTGCTGCCCTCAGAGGGAAGATGTCTCTGAAGCACCCAGCCTGNGTGACAGGCATGCCAGGACACAAGGCTGGCTTTGCTGCCCTCAGAGGGAAGATGTCTCTGAAGCACCCAGCCTGCCTGAGGAGCTTATGAGCTGATTATCTCTGGAGGATCCACTTTGCATTTGTACAGGAGGACTGAAAGTCCTTTCCCAAGGCTTAATGGCCCATCTGTGGGTCCTTAAGGGCCTGCTTGAATGGTACTTTGGCTGTTGAGGGTTGAGCTGTGAAGCAGGTGACCTCTAAACTGGTCGGGTTATTTTTAATTTGCTTTCAGCTGAGCCCTATGTCCAACTGTGCTGATGTGCCAGAGACTATGGTTTGGTGTTAGGTGACAGTCACTTCATTCAGCCCCTGTCCCCAGAGCTATTCCCAGCTTCTTCTTTGTCCCCTCTGTGTGTGGGAGCAGCTCTTTGCACAGCTGTGCTGTGAACTGAACTGGGAAACCAACCTGTAAACAGAAAAAAATCTGCCCTATGCACAGGCAGCAGCTTTCAGTTGGGTCAGTTCCCTGCTCATGTTCTCAGCTGTGCTGGCAGCAGAGAGGAGGGCTTGAGCTCTCCTCTAGCCAGGCTCATTGTGAAAGCTGATGCAATCCCACACCACTCCCCCCACCTCACTTATTTCACCTCCCAGTTCGTATCTACATCTATACCATCTGCTCAGCTTTCCTTCCTGGGCTGCTTCTGATGATCTCCCTTGTGAGCAGGACCCAGATGGGTGGTATGATCTGACTCAGTTTGACCTGCCTGAGGAGCCCTCTGCCAGCAGCAGCAGCAGCAGCAGCAGCCCAGTGAGGCAAACCCCCAGCAAACCAACGTCATCCCTGCCCAATGTGACAGAATACCGCCTGGATGGGCACACCATCTCTGACCTCAGCAAAAGCAGCAAAGGGGAGCTCATCCCCATCTCGCCACATGCAGAGGTGAGCTTTGGCACGCCACCCTCTCTGCTGAAGAGGCAGAAGAAGAGGAAGATCACGCTCTCCCCAGTCACAGAGAATGTCACCAGCACCAGCCTTTCCTTCCTTGACTCCTGCAACAGTATGACGCCGAAGAGCACCCCTGTCAAGACACTGCCTTTCTCTCCATCTCAGGTACGGTTGTGAGCTAATAAGCATGTTAATGCTCTATCTACTTGCCTTAATACTACGTGTTCTCAGCAGCTCTGTCAGTTTTGTGCTTCTCCTCCCTTGAACTGAGCCAGTGCCAGTGTGCAGCGTATGTCTCTTTGCTAAAACAAGATGCAGAGTCTGGGTACTGGCAGTGCTTAAGTGCTGCCCTTCCTGTGGAGCAGCAGCTCCTGCCTGCCTCTGGGAGTGCTTTTGCAGCATCAGGAAAGCTCAGCCACCCTGATTGATGGGCTGGGCATGTGCTCACTATGATAAAGAAGCACCACTGTGCAGAGGTACATGCCTGCCCACTGCAGGATTGTTTCTGTCCCAGGGGCACTTCTGTCCCCAGGGCATTGCTGCCCTAGCTGTGGGTATTAGAGTGGCAACAGTGACAAGTGGCTTTTCCTGTTTGTTTCCATATTAAGACACACAGGCAGGCTCAGCAGCATGTGTCTCGTGCAGATCTTTTTGTTGCTGTGCTCAGAAAAATGCTCCTGGTCTTGTCTTCATTGCAAAAGAGACTTCACCACATTTGTGGACACTGTAGGAGTCATGACAAAGGCTGAAAGGTCAGTCACGGAATCAACCAGGTTGAAAAAGACCTTCAAGATCACTGGGTCCAACCATTCTCCCAACATACATCATCTCTGAGCACTGTGGTGTTCAAACCCACTAGTATTTCACATACTGATATAGTGGAGTTCTGTCTATATAACAGAATAAAGGCTGTTGTGTTCTTCAGCACAGTTCCCACAGCTGCTTTATTGTTTAGACCCTGCCTACCTCTGCCTTTATTTCTGCTGTTTCTGCAGCCCAGGGCAGTACACAGAATAGTTAGGGTTGGAAAGAACCTTAAGATCATCTAGTTCCAACCCCCCTGCCATAGTGGGAAGTACCACAGGGCAGTCTGACACCTGTGTTGAGGGTGAAGGCCCCCTGCAGTCCGGTGTCCACCTCTGCTGCCCCCCAAAACAAGAGGCATGTGGAGTTGGCTGGAGCAGCTCTGCTCTGGAGCCAGGCTGAGAGAGCTGGGCTGGGGCAGCCTGGGGAAGAGAAGGCTCCTGAAGGGGAGACCTGAGAGCAGCTCCAGTGCCTAAAGGGGCTGCAGGGAACCTGGAGAGGAGCCTGGGACAAGGGCCTGTAGGGCCGGGACAAGGGAATGGCTTGAACCAGGCCATTGGCTTGAACCTGCCAGCACAGGGGAGACTGCGCTGAGCTCTGAGGCAGAAGCTGTTCCCTGTGAGGGTGCTGAGGCACTGGCCCAGGGTGATGGCCCAGAGAAGCTGTGGCTGCCCCATCCCTGGCAGTGCTCAAGGGCAGGTTGGACACAGGGGCTTAGAGCAAGCTGCTGCAGTGGAAGGGGTCCCTGCCCGTGGCAGGGGTTGGAGCTGGAGGAGCTTTATGGTCCCTTCCAACCTAAATGAGTCTGAGATTCTAGGACCTCAAATGCAAAGCCAGCAAGAACTGGGATATCCTAGCAGGACCTGAAATGTGCAGCTCTGTAGAGTGCGAAATGCCTTGAGTGAATTTGAGAAGACAAATGGCATGTCTTGCCTCACAGGCTGAGCTGCCGTCAATGAATGTAACACATAGAGGTCTTCTCTCCTGATGGGTTCTTGGGTACAAGCCTCATCCCTTATGGGAGTAAAATTGTCACTTAGCTGTCATGAAGTAAAATCCCAGCAGATATAAGAGTTTGTATTTTTCTCACAGTTCAGGCTGAAGGTGGCTTAATGCAAAATCTGTTATCTTGAATGCTGTTGTGTTATGTCCACACTTGTGTCTTCCTTCACATTTGTCAGCCTGAGGCTGGAATAGACCTTTGGTGGTCTGGATTTACTCCTTCTTCACCATTTTGCTTGGCCTTATCCAGACCAGTGCAAGAAGAGACTTCTCTCCCACCTTATAGATGCTTGTAGTTGTATTATTTCATCCTTTATGGGAAGTGAATAACTTTTAGAGGTGTGAGGCACCTTCCGGCAACTTTTACATGTGTATCCATGCACAGGACTGTAAGAGTCATCAAGGTTTATACTAGTACTTATTGGTCTTGTGCCACTCAATATGGGAGGATTGTCCCTATTTCAGGTTTTCCCCATATTTAGGAAAAAGTAGTGACTGGTGATACTATGGATACAATACTATCCAGTAGTGATACTACTGGAATGCTTGAGACTGAGTGTCTTCTCTTTCTTTCCTGTGCTTTGCAGTTCTTAAACTTTTGGACCAAACAGGATACACTTGAACTGGAGAACCCATCTCTGACTTCCACCCCTGTGTGTAGTCAGAAGGTGATTGTCACCACTCCTCTGCACAGGGACAAGACCCCTCTGCTCCAGAAGAACTCGGCGTAAGTCCTTTCCTCCTCCTCTCCTAAGCATTGTCCTTTTCCACAGACGAGTCTGGTCCAGTTCAAGCAGACTTGTACTGGCACAGCTGAGAGAGGGCCAGGGGACTTCCTTAAAGCAGCATTTCCCCCAAAGACTGCTCTTCTCCAAGCTGCAGCGATTGACTGTCCAGGCTGATTGGAGCAATAGTCCAGTAACCACCATTTTGCTTGGCTGCTGGGTGGGTTGCCTTTTGTGTTGCCTTCGTTTGGGAAACACTGCTGTGCTGTGAGCCCTGCTTCCTTCCCTGTGTGCCAGCAGGGAAGGGATTTGGTTTCCTTAACAAGAGCTGTTAAGATCCATCCTTTGAGCTCTGCACCCTGTGATTTGCCTGACCTGAGGGGCACTCCAGGGCAATGGTTACCCAGGGCACTGTACCAGGCAGGTGAAAAGGGATGGTCTGCACAGGTGGTGCTTTGCTGGTGGAGTGAAGCAGCAGAGTGTTAGGGGATGCTGGTTGTGTTAGCAAAACCACTCTGCTGTTGTCATGGCCCAGAGCAGCTTCCCCATCCAGGTGATGTGAGCTGCCTGGGCTACTCTCAGTGCATTTATACCCAGAAATTGTGCTCATCCAGCTTGGACTGTCACAAGGCCAGGCTGCACCTGTGTAGATCCACCAGCAGAAGCAGTGCAGAATAAGGCTGGGCTGCTGAGCCATGTGTTGCCTGTGTCAGGGTGTATACTGCTTTCTGACAAGGGTGCTTCATAGCTGATAGGATGGAGCAGTAGAGCTGATGTGTCTGGAGGATTGTTTTCCCTACTAAAAGCTCCTGTTTCG
This sequence comes from Agapornis roseicollis, assembly GCA_002631895.1. Classification (NCBI taxonomy): domain Eukaryota; kingdom Metazoa; phylum Chordata; class Aves; order Psittaciformes; family Psittacidae; genus Agapornis; species Agapornis roseicollis. The sequence goes on from NDXB01008849.1 coordinate 30,519, forward strand.
CCCTGTTTGCACCCCAGGGACAGTCCAGCCAGGTCAGAATGTCTTCTGCTGCTCCTTCCACATGAGGCTCTGCAGGTGGCTGTGTCATGCCAGGGCTTGGAAGGACAGATTTATCTTGTGTGGGTTACAGCACATCTGATCTTTGCTTTTCTGCTTCCAGGTTTATCACACCAGATCAGAAGTATGTGGTGGACAACACACCTCACACCCCCACACCTTTCAAAAATGCCCTGGAGAAATATGGACCAATCAGGCCTCTGGTAATTATTGGGCAGCTCTGCCCCTTGCTGATGGCAGAAGCAGAATGAATGCAAAGGGGACATGGGGTAGGTTACAGCAGAGCTGGGAGCTTGCTGTTAACTGGGCCGTAACAAAGCAGTTTCATAGTGCCAGGCTGAGGTGGGAGGGATGAGGGGGACCTTGTCATAGTGAAGCCATGGTAAGTAGCCACAGGACTTCTCTGTAAACCAGCTAAAAATGCCAAAAGCTGCCCCTGAATCAGGCTGCAGTGCTTGACTACTGAAGAACTTAAGGGAAACCAAGGAAACAACCTACCTAGGCATCCCAGAGGAACTGGGTCCCCTAATGGGGGTGTTGTAGGGATGGCGATTTCCAGCATCTCAGGCCTTTTGTGCACACTGGGGTTCACTGCACGCTTTGGGGTTCAGCTGATAGGAGTCTCTCATGCTTGGAGATCCTGTAAATCTGTCAGGCTAGCAGAAATCTCATCATTCCAACTGGGGAGAAATAGGTTATGTTTGTCCTCCCACTGTGTGTTCCTCTCACCCTGTTATCCCTTGAGGGAAATACCTGTGGGTCTGCCCAGCATACAGGTTTTGACTGTCTTATGTTCTCTGTCTGCCTTCTCACACCAGCCGCAGACTCCTCACCTGGAAGAAGACTTGAAAGAGGTGCTCCGAAGTGAAGCTGGCATTGAACTTATCATAGAGGATGATGTGAAGCCTGAGAAACAGAGGAGAAAACAAGGAGTGAGCTGGTTTTGCATCTAGTACCTGTGGCTGAGCTGCTCTTTGCTGTTTAGGGGTGTTTTGCTGGTTTTGTTCATGCTACTGTTGATGCTCAAAAGTTTGTGGCCTGTGGCTGCTGTCTTTTAATCAGCAAGAGGTGCCTGAGGCTAAGGCCTACTTAAAATCCTGCCAGCTTTGTTCTGATTTATGCTGAGCTTAGGGCATGCTAGGAAAGACCCATGTCCCTGACCCATAGGAGACACCATGGCACACTTGGAGCACCTGTGGAAAGTTGGCTCCTAGAAGGCTGGGACCATGTATGCAGTGTCTGTTGGCTCAGTTCTGGTGGCCTTTCTTTCCTACTGGAAGAGGCTTCCTCTTATAAATCTGTGGCTCTTGGCGCCAAGGAGGCACTCTGGAAATTGCTGTGCCATGTGGTGGGAAGATGTTAGAGCAGTGCAGATCTGGGCTGACATGAGCTTGGTGTGCACCCTGGGCTGTGAAGATGGCAGTTCACACGTTGATTCATGCTGACACTTGCTTTCCTATGGCCCCCAGTTGCGCAGGAGTCCCATCAAGAAGGTTCGGAAGTCTCTGGCACTAGATATTCTTGATGAAGATACGACACAAAATACACCTGCCCTTCCAAAGACTGTCTGCTTCAAAAGAGCTCAGGTGAGGGGTGTTGTGCTCAGAGCAGGGGCAGAGTTAGCTTCTGCTCCAAAGAACCATAGAATCCCAGATTGGTTTGGGCTGGAAGGGACCATAAAGCTAAAGGAACCCTCCAGTTCCACCCCCTGCCACAGGCAGGGACCCCTTCCACTGGAGCAGCTTGCTCCAAGCCCCTTGTGTCCAGCCTGGCCTTGAACACTGCCAGGGATGGGGCAGCCACAGCTTCTCTGGGCACCCTTTGCCAGCGCCTCAGCACCTTCACAGTGAAACCCTGTGCAAGGCAGTTGTGGGAGCTTTGGCACCTGGAGCTGCCTTTGAGCAGCACATGTGAATGTGGATGAAGGGCTGGAGTTGTTAGCTGGTCTTCTGGCCAGGCCGCATGTCAGCACTGTTCAGACAAATTAACTTCTTTCCTTTTTGCAGCCTGTGAATTTCCTGGCGAGGTCCTTAAACCTTTCCTCCTCGAGCAGGAAGAACGACAGTGGTTTGCTCAACAGAGCCTTTGTGCAAGTGCAGCCAGAGAAAATGTCCTGCAGGAAAATGCCCAGCCATTTCAGACCACCAGCACCGGTAAGCCTTGCAGCTATTGCTCCCTCTGTCAGAGGTGAGCTGCTAGGGCAGCCCTTGTCCCCCCTCATCAAGAGGAGGAGCAAGGAGTTGAAGCTCCAAAATGTGTTTCTCACCGCTGTGATTTTTAGGGTGTTTCAAAGTTGCGGTGAAGGCTGCATACTATCGGCAGCGCAAGTTGGCTTTATCCTGCCGTTTACGTGAGCCCGTGATAAGCACCGTGTGCCACCTTGTGGCTTATGCTGGCATTGGTGGTGGTACTGCTACCCTGTTCCACACAGCTCTACCTGGGTTGAGCTAGAGTCACAGCAGCCTACAAATGGGGCATAAACAGTTTCTCTGCTGTTCTCAAAATCTTCCCCATTTGGAGTATTTGCAGGCAGAGTGCATAAGTGTGTGGGGGGTGTCCTTGCTTTGTTAGCCAGTGTAGCATAGAGAAGGGGATTTGGACCATTATTGTGCAGGTCCAAAGTCATCAGGCCAAGTTATCAGGGCTCTCTTGTAGCTTGAATGAGGGTGGAAATATGTGCTCTGCTTGGGGGGTGGGGTGTGTGTGTGAAACTGCAACTAGGGGCTAGAGTGGGCGGTTTTCACACCCCAGGAAGAGCTCTAATGCAGTGTTGTCTTCACTGAAAAGCACTGGCTCAGTCTTAATGAAACACTGCAGTGAGGGGGTTGCACCTGTCCCTGGGTTAGAGCTGTTGTGAAAGCTCTTTCTTCTGACAGATAAGTACCCCTCAGCCACAGTAATTCCTTCCCCTTCTCAAATCCCACTTAAACACTTGCATTTCTTCTCCTGTCCTGTGTAGGTCATATTCCTCTCAGAGCTAATATAGCTGCATACATAAAGTTTTGGAACTGACTTGAAGGTGACATTAAGGCAGCTTGTGTGGTGACAGTACAGATATGCAGTGAAACCCTGTTGCTCGAGAACAGCAGAGCTGTCTATGATATTGCAAGGCTCTTGGGTTTTATTGTACTGGACTGGTGTTGCTGGCAGTGGCAGTTATTTATTAAGGAAGCTTACCTAGCCCTGGCTGAACCCAAAGCTATGCTGTTGGCTGCACAGGCTGTTTTTACTGCAAGTGCTGAAGCTCGAGCTCTGGTACCTTGCAGTGCATGTCAGTGGGTATTTCCAGGTCAGGACCTTGTGTCTCTTGGCTGCATTTATCAGATACTTTTCAGGTTTTTCCCAGAGTGCAAAACTGTGTCATGGGTGCCCTCTCTGCATGCAGTGACTGAAGAACACCTGTTTTTTCAGCTGTTCCTTTGTGCTGAAACTGAAGGCACCAAATTACAGTTACAGACAGTCTTTGACTAATCTAGACCTGGGCTGACCATCTCCTGTAGGAATTTAACTGGTTAGGAATAAGTCCCAAAGTTGTTCTTGGATTCCTTATATCCCTCTGGAATCTCTTCCATACAAGGAGCATTAGCTAGTTTGTGCTTTGTGGGTTTTGTTTCAAGCCAGGTAGGGGCAAGGCCCAAAAGGGCACAAGACTTATTCTGAAATGGAGTGTTTGCCTGGGAAGCTCCTGAATGTAACCTTCCTTTGCTTCAAATCACCACCTCAGCTGAGATCAGTAACTGGCAGTGTGCAAGTTCCTCCTGGTTGAAAGACGGGTGCTCCTAAGGCAAATAGTTTATTCCTCTTGGATAGCAGATAATAGTTTATTTGACATAACATTTGTCCTCTCCCCTCACCGTGTTGTACACTTGCTTTCTTTTCCCTCTGTAGATGACCAGGGCTTGGAAAGTGGTAGCCTGTGGTGGAACCAGAGACCAACTCTTCATGCAGGAGAAAGCTCGACAGTTTCTGGGCATGTTGAAACAGACTCACACATCAAGGACCTTAATCTTATAATGAAGGATTGTTCTACTTTTTTAATTTTATTCTATTTTCTATAAGCGGAGGGGGAACCATGGGGAAAAGTTCTCCTCTGCCAGGCCTTAGTGTGGGGTGGATTTTTTCCTTTCCGTTCCAAGGTAGCTCTGTATTGTAATAAATCAGGCTAACTGCTGGCTGATGTGTGGAATGCAAGTTTGGGGACCAAGGAGGCAGGGTTGGAGAGCAAACAGCAAGACCTCTGTCTGCAAGACCTTGGCAGAAGCAGCAGCAGCCACCAGCAGCGTTCCACCTTGAAGCAGTGTGTGCAGCAGGCAGTGGAGGCTGGCCTGGCCTCATCTCTCAGCCTGCCTGGATCTTGTGCCAGTACCTCGGGAATGGCTTTTGTGGGGGTTCCTGCATGTCTGGTGTCTCCTGACTTTCCCTAGGAGATGGAGCCGTCCCCCTTCCCTCTGGGAGGAACGGGAGGGTGTTGTGTATTCGTGGAAGATGTGCTTTGGGGTGACCTGTACTGGAGGTGGCCCCTTGCTCTCTGTGGGGCTGTTCTGTCCTAGCATGCTGCAGAATGGGAGTATCAGTTGCCTCTCCTCAGAGCTGTGCTCCCTCTTCAAATAAATGATGGTGCTGACATCACCCTGTCACTCAGACTTGATTCTGCCAGGGCCCTGCAGTGCTCAGAGGAAGAGGAGGTGAGGTGCAGCAGAGCACTGTTCTGCAGGTGTGGTCACTTGCCTGGCACGTTGCTGCATTTGTGTAAGCCTCTCAGTATGGGGAAAAGGGGATGGTTCCCCCCAGCCTTAGTGGAATTTTCATCTGTTTAGAAATTCTTTGGTTACTTTATGGGGAGCTGCCACTGTGTTTGAGCTTAGTGTGGCTGGGATTTCTGCAATGCTACAGGAGTGGATGGGAGCTGCAGAGACAGGCTGGAAGGAACACTAGATATGTGGGATGTAGCAGAACCTCTTCCCCTTTATTTGGAAGCCAAAACTGCATTCATGTACTGTCCCAAAGTTGCAGCTGTAGTGTGGTGTCCTCTTTTGACAGAGCTAAGGATGAAACAGGGTGATTGTAGCAATATGTTGAACTTCTGCAATTGGAAAGGTGCTGAGGAAACTGAAGAGCAACTCGCTGATGAGATGCTTCAGGTTGTTGGACCTGACAGTGTGTGCTTGCTGCCCAGAACCCCCTTGTGTGCGGCTCCTGCACCACCGCAGCATGAGCACCAGGCTGAGGAAGGGGATTCTGCCCCTCTGCTGCACTCTGAGGAGATGACACCCCCCTGGAGCTGGAGGAGCTGAAAGGTCCCTTCAACACAAACCCGTTCTGTGATCAGCACAGAACAGGTCTCCACGTGAGCTGTCTTTGTGGCTGGGCTGTGCTATGCTGTTGTTTGAAAGCAGCCATGGCAAGCCTGCCGCTGCTGGGGGTGCCTGTTGAAGCCTGTGCTTCCTCCTGGGGTTGCTGTCCCCAGTCCTTTTGAGGGTGGTAAAACAGAGCAGGGCTACGTGAATGTCACTTCAGGTTGTGGCTTATGTTGGATGTAGAGTAAAAAAAATCCTTGCTAAGAAACTTGTTCATAAACCTGTGATCCTGAGAGATGAGGAAGTTTTGGAAGCCCAGCTCACTTTTTCTACAAGTGTTAGGGCCATGGCAAATCCATGAAGTAATTTTCATTTCTGTTTCTTGGTGCTGTAATATTTGCTTTGGGAAGAGGGCTGGCACCACGGGGCTGAAAGCCTGGCTGCAGCAGCTCCTACCTGGTTATTTTAAGAGAAATCATAAACCCATGCCCTGTTTGGGCTTTAGCAGGCTGGGCCTTTCTTGCCCTGGGTGACTTTACAAAACTAAGCCCAGAATTGCTTTTTCTTCCTGGAGCTGATAGGAGCTGGGAGCCCTGAGCAGGCCAGGTCTGCTGGAGAAGTTGATGTGTGAACCGGCACACGTTTGGAAGTTGCCCCTAAACTAAAGGATTGAGTCTGGAAAGCATTAACTGCTGCTCTGATGCTGTAAATACAGACAACACCCAGTGTCCTGCGTTGCAGAGCACTTCTTAAGAAAGACTGAAGGGCAGAAGAATACCAAGGAAAATGAACAAGTTCCAGCAGAGTTAATGAATAAAACGACAATTAGCTTATAATTGGAAATGGAGCCTCTGGTGCTGGTGTTACCAACCCAGCCTGGCTCTCCTGGGGCTCATGAATAATAGGCACCACAAGGTGGGGAAAAGCCCCACTCGCTTCATTTTCATGTTCATTTGAATTCTCTGCCTTCTGTTTCCAGTACAAGTCTCTCAGAGGCCGAACTTCCTGCTGGCTGTAGAGTCGATGGGCTGGAGCTGGAGACCCTGGGAGGGAGTTCTGCTGGAGACTCCTCTCCATATGGAGCTCCATGTCCCTCACTGGTCCCTTTGAAGGCTCTGCAGGAGCAGCCCTCTTGGGCTGTGCAACTTTTGTTCACAGGGCGAAATCTGGAAATTTAATTTGGCTTTAAACAAAGGGCATGGATGAAAGAATCCCAGGACCCTCTGCCCCTTGGGACAGGAACCCCCTCCCAATGCCCTGGCTTGCTGAGAAGCTGCAGAAACCCTGGGTTGGTTATTTTATACTTTGCTTTCGTTCCCTTGCATTCCTCCAACAGAGGTGTTGCCTTGTCTGAATCCAGACATAGAAAAGGATTGATTCTATTTATTTATTTATTTATAATCTGGGATGAAAGGGGAACAACAGACCTGGAGCTCCTGGGTCTTGGCAGTGCCCCAGCTGCTGGCAAGGATGTGGATTCCAGCTGGGACAAGCCTTAGAAAAACCGGGGACAACACAGATTCTGGGGAAATGAGAAAAAGAGAGGACCCCCAGGGGGTTTTATTGACAGGCTTCCTTCAGGATGGGTGCCTGATGGGGCAGGATGCTGCTGAGTGTCAGTGGCTAGCAGCGGGAGCTGCTGTTTGTGGCAGGGATTTCACAGCCTTTTTATCTTGTTTTCACAGCAAATTCTGCTGAAGCAGGGGACAAACAGCAGGTTGCTCCAGGTGCCTTCTTGGCACAGCACCCATGAGCAGGAGAGCTTCCCCTGTGTGCAGCTGCAGAGCAATGCAAATGGCAAATAAAGGGGTTTTTCCTACTTTGGGTATTTCCTATAACTAAAAAGAAATAAGAAATAGGAAATAAGAGAGAGGCAACTGCAGTGATGTAACCTCAAAGCCAGCTCTGGTAAAGCAGGTGCTGGGCCTGCTCCTGTGAAAGGGCTCAGTGCTGGCCAGGTACACAGTGAGCACTGAACACAGCTCAGACTTGCCCCATTGACCTTGCAAGTGTGCAGTGCTTCTGCCATTGATTAAGTACTAAGTAAATTGCAGAGCATTAGAGCGACAGAAATGATCAGAGGGCTGGAAAACCTCTTGTGAGGAAAGGCTGAGAGAGTTGGGGTTTTTCAGCCTGAAGAAAACTCCAGGGAGATCTTGCTAATCATAGAATAGTTATTGCAGCCTTTCAGTTCTTAAAATGTGCCCCTAAGAAAGATGGGGAGAGACTTTTCAGGAGGGCCTGTTGTGGTAAGATGAGGGGGGGTGGTTTGAAACTAAGAGGGAGATTCAGGCTGGACGTGAGGAACAAATTTTGTACAATGAGGGTGTTAAAACACTGGCACAGGTTGCCTAGACAGGTGGTGGATGCCCCATCCCTGGAGACATTCAGGGCCAGGTTGGATGTGTTTCTGGGTGACCTGATCTAGTTGAGGATGCCCCTGTGCTCATTGCAGGGGGTTNAGGTTGCCTAGACAGGTGGTGGATGCCCCATCCCTGGAGACATTCAGGGCCAGGTTGGATGTGTTTCTGGGTGACCTGATCTAGTTGAGGATGCCCCTGTGCTCATTGCAGGGGGTTGAACAAGATGAGCTTTGAAGGTGCCTTCCAGCCCAAGCTATTATATTGATTCTATTGTGTGATCCTGTAACTGATGGGTAATTAGCCATGGTATGGAGGTTTGACTTTTATGATAACCTGTTCATGGCTGATAGTTGCACAAAAGTGCAGTGAGACTGTGACTTGCATAGAGGATATCAGCAGGTCTGTTCTAGAGCTGTGATGGGATCCTGGGGCTTTTGGCTGTGCTGGGAGCATCCTGGCTCCATTGAGGAGCTGACCCTGCTTCACAGGGTGCAGACCTGCTGATCCAGCCCTGCTCTCCTCTTGCCTTTCCACATGGAGTGGTAGGATTCAATGGGCTGTGCTGCCTCTGGGGCCATCGGTGTGCTGTGTGAGGATGGAAAATAAGATGATTTTCCTATTGATGCCTCAATGTCAGTTGGTTCCACCTCAGTGATGTTTCATGAGCTTTATTGCAGCTGGGTGTAGAAAGAGAGGCTGCCTTAAACCCTGCGTGGGACTGCTGCTTTGAGTAATCCCCAGGGTGAAAACAGAAGCCCAGACACTCACCTGACCTCCTGTACCCATCAAAGTACCTCTTCTCCTGCTGTGCTTGTGGTACTTGTGTTAGGAGCCAGCTGCAAGGTGGACAGGAAACTAATTGTGCTTTGGAAACTTACTGCTGCTTACTGTGCAGCAGGTAATGTATGCCAAAATTGGTGTTAGATCTGCCTAAAAGGAGTCAATAAAGGGGGAGGTGAGAATAATTATTTGAGATTCAATTCCACTGCTGTACCTGTCCAGTCCCAGGATTATGTAAATCAAGCTTTGAATTAATCAAACCAGCCCCAGTTCATGTCTAAATATGCCATTTCTCGGGTCCTGCAGGAGCAGCCAACTGCAAAATTGATACTTTCTCTAACTGTTCCTAAGTTTTCTTTACAGATTAATTTAGCTCCACTCACCCCTGCAGCTGTGGCTCCCAGAGCCCTTCCTTGCATGGGGCCATATTCTGATCCATGCTCCCTCCAGCTGGTGATCCCAGGATGGGTAGCAGAGGGAAGGGGTGAAACCTGCCCTACCCTTAGGTAGCTGCTTGTCACTGGAACCAAGGAACTGTTTCTTCCCCTCATCAGTAGCTCCTTGTCCTGGTACTGCAAGGCAAGTGTGATGGATATTTGCAAACAATACTTTCTGTTAAGCAAGCAAAACTCCTTTAGCCCCCCTTGCACAACCCCCCTGTCCATTGCTCAGCTCTCTGCTTCAGAAACACTTGTCCTGCCGGGTGCCTGGTGCCTGACCATGGCTCTTCCACAGGGCAGCCACGACCCTGGATTTGTGAGCCTGCAAACCCCAGGGCTCAGTCCTCCCGCAGTCACCAGCTCTCGGCCAGAGTCCTCCCGCACCCCGCGCTGTTCCTCCCTCACTCCGCCTCACTCCCTGCCTTAATTTCAGTTCCCCCGCCCGTTGTGCCGCCTGTCGCTATCTCCCCCTTCTCCAAACCGCTCTCTCCGCTGCCCTCCCTTCTCCCAAGCCTTGCTTTCCCCCTCTGGCCTGCAGCCCGTTCCCCCGGATCCCCCCTCGCCAGGCCCTGCTTCCCCCTGGGCTCCGTCCTGCTCACCGCCCCTTTGCCTCTCCCCCCTCGCC
>NDXB01008851.1:8034-39294 GCA_002631895.1 Agapornis roseicollis
TTTTTTTTTTTTTTTTTTTTGTGCAGCATCTCCTATTGGAGAATTTTAGCAGAAAAGGATGCTCTTTGTAAGCTATGTTTACAAAGTGCAATTTTCCCATCATGATAAGAGATAAATCTCTGCTGAAGTGACAAGCACTTTGTTATAGCCTTAATATTTCAGGCTTTCTTCATATTTTTGTACTTTATTGGCAAGCAGATTTGTAGATTTTCTACATGAAGAATATTCATTGGAGATACAATACAAAGAAAACAGTGTTTAACCCTTTCAGCTTTGATTATACAATTATGCAATATTTTTTTCACTTTTGATCACTTACCAATGAACCTTGAATAGATGGTACAAAAAAATTTATGTAATACAGTTCTTGGTAACCAGTCTCCTTAACTCAATTTTTAATGGCAAAGTTTTAGCTCTTCTACCTCAGGAATCCTGAATGGTTTGAAAATCCCTGAATACCTTTTTTTTTTTTCAAAACTGTAACCAAGTTTCATTTCAAGAAAAAGCAAATTTGTTAGAGACCTGAAAACAGTTTCTTTTGGCTTAAAAAAGGTACATAAGATTAAGGAATAAGCAAAAGAAAACCATAATGTGCAATTAAATATTTCCACTTTGTTTTACACTACTTTGAGGCTTAAGAAGGGACTTCCCTTATTTACATACTTCTTCCTAATACAGCCATCTATTCATCAAAACCCATTTAATCTTTTCAAAGTTTTATTTTCTCATTCTTAATAGCAAAACAGTACTGTTCTTCTATATTCTGTTGTAAAAGCAAAATCCGTTTTCCAATACATGCCCTATTTCTAAAAATACTGGGTAAAGGAAGGGCTGTAAACAAGGGTTGAGAAACATCAAAACACCTTTTGTTTGAGTTTGGCCTTTTCATCTTTTTTAAAAATGAGTATTCACTTCTGTTCGATGTTTTAGCTATTAATCCACTGTAGGCCTTGAAGATTTGTATCTTTACCACAGTATGATCCTCAGTTGTGGTCTCTGATCTTTACCTCACAAAACCCAACTTACACAGTCCATGGTTTACTCATTCAGTACCCTTTGTTGCTATTTTATGAGCAAGAAAGTAGCTTTACCAATCAGGTGTGGGGTCATGCCGAGCTCATCAGAAAGGTAGTATTTCCAGTTCCTGGGTTTTTAAGTGTGAGTCCAGAATGTTTGCCAGAGGATGCTAGCATTTCAGCAATTAAAAACTGATATTAATCAGCTGACATCTCTTTGCCAAGCAGAACCTCCCCATGAAGCAGCCTGTATATTCTCTAATGATCAAAGAGTACAGTAAAAGCGGACACTTTGGATTAATAGGAAATTGTTCTGCAAAAAAAAGCTCATACCTAGCTGTAAGAACAAAAGGGTCACTGCTGATAATCTCATCCATGTGTTGTGCAGAGATTCAGTCCTTCTTTCTGAAAGACATTCATGAAAAACCTCATTTGTTAATTATTTTTAATGCTACTTTACAAACTACAAAAAAATGGAAAATAACACTGTGGATGCTTTAAGTTAAACTCCAAGTTGCTTTTTTGTTTTCTCACTTGTCTAGGTTTGTAGCTGACACACCTATAGGAAGAGGTAGAAACTATCAATCACCTGCACCTATTTCTAAAACCTCATTTTTACAATGAAGAGCGTATCTGAAAAATGCGACTGAAAAGCGTGTCTGGTTCTTCTGGTCACAGTACCTTATAAAACATTGGAGGCAATCTTGCCGATGTAGAGAGAAGACCAGAATATGTCATTAGGTGATGGATATTCAGGTTATCAGCTGTGATTACCTAATTTGAGAAGTGCATTCAGCAGTGCAGGAGGTGGCAGCAGTGTTACCCCAGCAAAAGACATTTTCACAACAAATGTACTTGCCTTGAAAACATAATGACAATGTATACAGCTTTATTTCAGCTTCCCAGGTGAGGAGATTTGCAGCAATTCTGTGATGATAAAATGCATGTGTTAAAAAAGCTTCAAAGAAAAAAAAAACATAAATGGGGTTTCATTACTTTTTCAGTAATGTAGAGGATACTTTTGCTTTATTGGCCAGATTCAAGCTACAAAATCTTTATATTTAAAAATGGGTAATACAAATAATAAAAAGAGTAAAGATGGGGTTTTCCTTTCAATTTGCCTTTTAACAAAAACTTGCATTACTTTTCACTGTGAATTTCTCATATCATTTAAAGAATAACTGAAGAAAATACTGATTGACCCTGAAAAGAGAAAAAGAAATCATTTGGCATAGCTCATGGTGCCTTTAGTTGCTTATACAGTCATCGCTATGGTGTGGCTGAATGGGTCATTTGTACAAAAAAGCAACCAGTCCAATTCTTGAATGGATGTGTGTTGGCATTTTTTTAAGGTACGTAGTAATTCTTTGAGAAGAGTCTGTCCTTTTTTATGCCAGGTCTGGGCTCCTTTTATAACAGTTCCTGGCAGTCAATTATCTTGCACCAAGCAGAAGTTCTGTATTTTCTACTGGTCCTGTGTATCTGCTTTTATACATAAATAAAATTTACTAGGAAAACAGTTCTTTTCTTGCAATGTCAGAAAACCAATGTAATGCTTATTTTTCATGGTGTACAGAAAGTTTATCATGTTAAAAAGTAAATTATTAACTATTTTGTATTAAAAACCCATTTCCTATAAGAGATGTTACTTTTGAAAATGTTTACATTTAGTTATTAATTTGGAATAACTTTAATTTTTAGTGAAATTATGCTACTGTTTCTCTTGTAAGAAATTATTCATGTATTATGTACTAAAATGACTTGTGTTTTTAAAACAAGGAATAAAAAGGAGTGTAGTTCATATTTCTGGTAAGCGTTTAAACACTATGTATCTGAGAGACCCAGAGAGAACAGTCTTGATTTTAGCAGCTGGTCCTATGCACATGTAAGTGGACTCTAGATGAAGGTCTGGCTGATGTCCTAGAATCACTGAATGTTTTGGGTTGGAAGAGACCTTAAGCTCATCCAGTTCCAACCCCCTGCCATGGGCAGGGACACCTCACACTAAATCAGCTTGCTCAAAGACCCATCCAACCTGGCCTTGGGCACTGCCAGGGATGGGGCAGCCACAGCTTGTCTGGGCAGCCTGTGCTGGTGTCTTACCACCCTCACAGTAAAGAACTTCTTCCTTATATCTAACCTGAACCTACCTCTTTAGTTTAAAGCTCTTCCCCCTTGTCTTGCCCTTACCTGCCCTCTACAAACTTCTTGTAGGTGCCCCTTAGGTACTGGAAGCTGCTCTAAGGCCTCCCTAGAGCCTTCTCCAGGCTGAATAAGCCAAGCTGCAGCCTCTAGTCATCTTCATGGCCTCCTCTGAACTCTCTCCAACAGATCTGCATCCCTCTTAAGTTGGGGGCCCCAGAGCTGAATGCAGTGCTCCAGATGGAGTCTCATGAGAGCAGAGTAGAGGGGCAGGATCACCTCCCTCAACCTGCTGGTCATGCTCCTTTTGATGCAGCCCAGGATGCAGTTGGCTTTCTGGGCTGCAAGTGCACATTGCTGGGTCATGATGAGCCTCTCCAGGTGTTTCTCCTCAGGGCTGATCTCAACCCATTCTCTGCTCAGCCTGTGTCTGTGCCTAGGATTGCTCCAATCCAGGTGTAAGACCTTGTAATTGGCCTTGTTGAACTTCAGCAAGTTAGGCACAAGGTCACCTCACAAGCATGTCAAGGTCCCTCTGGATGGCATTCCTTCCCTCCAGCATATCCACCAAACCACACAGCTTGGTGTCATCAGCAAACTTGCTGAGGGTGCACTCAATCCCACTGTCCATGTTAGTGACAAAGATGTTGAACAGCACTGGTCACAATACATAACCATGAGGAACACTATTTGTTACTGGTCTCCACTTGGACATCGAGCCCTTGATCACAATTCTTTGAGTGTGAATACTCATCCAAGGACTTTAGCTTTCCTAACCTGATCTCTGGTTGTTCAGACAATTTCTCTGTATTCCTCCCAGACTACCTGTTCTTGCTTTCACTTTATGTCAGGTTTTCCAGGCAGTTAAATGAAGGATATTATCTAAAGTAATCTGAAATGTTTTGGGAAATAGGGCAAGTAGTTAGAACTACAACAAAAGAAAACCTCAGAGGCAATTTTGCCTCAGAGGCAAAATATTGCTAACCAAATTAGGGCTTTAAATGCTGATAGAAAACAAATCTTGGCAGCTATTTACTTCAATATACCTCAGGACAAATTAATGGGCAAATAAATTCATCACATAGCTGCACTGACTAAATGTAGGCAGGTCAAGAAGACTTGGATAGGTTAAATAATCTGCAGGGAGCTTGGAAGGTAGTACATGTATTATTCTTTTCTGTAGAAACCTGCCTTCCCAGACACACCTGAAACATCCATGCTGTAAAAAATCTTCATCCCAAAGAGTACTGATTCAAAACTTCAACTTCTTTACTCATTCAGCCTTCTTTACGAACCATGGTTGCATCCTGGAGCCATGTGGGGAATTATGTCCTTCCAGCAAATACCATTCTCTTGCTGTTAAATTCCAGCAAAATAAAACTGGCAAGCATGTAGATTATACTCTTTAGTAGAGCAGGGTTTCAGTAGCTGTCGCCTTCCTGGCAGTGGGAGCCAGGCTGGTGGCACATGAGGGAGGAGTGGTGTTGATAAATGTTAGTGTGCCTGCAGGGCCTCACTAGTTGTGAAATCTGGGGAGAGTGAAAGTTGGTCTGAAAACCAAATGGCACTGGAGACAAATGTCACCAGACCTGTACACACAGGTAACTGGCTTGAACTGCCCGTGATGCGTGCTTTTGACCAGGGAAGTCCTTTCACATTCTGAAAATATATTCCAGGTTGCCAACAGTGTGGTTTTGTTTTTTTGTGGCATTCTTTTTCATAGAAAAGAGATGCATCCTAAGCAGCTGGCACACAGAAACTGGGAATTCTGCCTTTTTCCCACCCATCCACAATACTGACTTGCTGCAAGTGTTGTGATGTTTGATCAGGAACCACCACCTGCGTTTTACAAATGTTGAGCACACATGCAGCCTTTGGCCATACATTCCCCATATGGGGGAGTGTCTCCCAGTTACAGTTACAGTGTCTCCTTCAACCCTTTACTGTTCTTCCAGGTCTCTCTTTTATCATACAAAAGGGTTTGATTAAACAGATAACAGACATCCGTTTGCCCATACATACCTCTTTATGGTCAGCAACATGGGTGGCATTCACTTTTCACTTGTACGAGCACTTGCAGTGTTGTCTGTTTGAGTATGGTTAGTGTTTGATTTAAGAGCAGAGACACCGTGAGGGCTAAGGTGGCCTACTTAGTCTTTGGTTATGGGTGTAGTCATTCTGGTAAGTAAATACTGCGTAGATATCTGACCTTTGCTCTGTAGACCTTTCTCGTTGCTGATTAAGCAGGTTAAGCACTGGTTTCACTGACTCAAGTGTGTTCCACTGATTTTCCATTTATTTACGAACAGCCTGATGATAGCACTGTTAAATTATTTGTGTCACAGTGTTAATAACAGACTATTCTTAATTTTCCCAAAGCAGCCTACGGAAAATTATATTGAGAAGCTGACGTATGAGAAGCAAGCATCATTGGCTCTGTGTATTAGACCAAATCATTTCACAGATGGATACATATTCACCATGGGGCAACTTAACAAAATGAGTATGAGAGGGGTGCTTTGGGTACATAAATCTAATGGAGCTGCTTTTTACTGCAAAGTATCGTAGCATATTACATATTAACTTGTAGCAATAAATGTGGCAAAACTAGTTATACAAGAGCTATTAAAAAAGATGCCTCATACATTATTCAAATTCCCCATATACTTTTGTATTGCAGAGACAGTTTCAATTTCGCAGTTGTAGTGTATCATCTTCTGAAAAGCCTTGTACTTCTGTGGCCTGGGCATAAATTGTGGTGAGCTTGTTGTTTGTACTGTGTTGTATAGATCTGTGTTTAGTCATAGGTCTGAAAAGGAACTGAATGGTCATAAATAAATCGATTATAAGAGTAAACAGTGACATCAGTTGGTGGCAATTCTTGTATCAGCTTATATGAAACAATAAGGATATAATGCTTCACTCAAACTAGAAATGCTTTGGAAGTGTGTTTGAAGGTTCTCCCAACAGTTCAAACAATAGCATTAACAACTTCTTTTCCCAAGGGATGTTAACTGTCAAAATACTATTGCAGTAAAGATGAATGATTAATGCCAGGAGTGAGTTTGACCAAGAAATGCTTCCATCATCTTCTGAAAATTCAAAACTCTGGATGTTTGATATATTTAATTTTGCTACAGTTACTTTTTAAATTTGAACATGAGAAATGAAATGGTGCAGAACTCAGTCATTTTTTAGCTAGTGTTTTACGTATTTTTTCTACAGAGTTCTAAAAATTAAATATGATGTATTTATCTATAAATAATTTTGAGGAACCTATTTATTTGTAATGATCTGTCTGTTTTATTGTAAAAAATTATGAACTTCATCTGCCTTTTCTTCTCTGTATTTCTATTGACCACAATTAAGATTTAAAATTAAGAGAGATTAATAACATAAGAAATAAGGTTACAGACATTGTCCATGTCCAGTATCCCAGAACCCATCTGAGCTAGGCTAATTCAAAGCATTTTACTATCAGATTCCAGCTTTAAATCACCCATTAACCATTCGGGGTACTTGCAAGGGAAAGACTAAGGAAAGCGTGGGCATGTAAGTATGCAGCAGCAGGCAAGGAATGGGAGGCAATACTGGAAAACTGTGGAAGAGATTTGTATAAAATAATCCTTGCTCTCCTCCTTTTACACAGAATTGGTAGAGAAGACACCTTGAAATGCTTCCTTGATGCTTCATCTTTCCAGCTGCTCAGATGTGATGTGGGAGCTGCTAATGATGACTGCTTGCTTTTATCCCTTTGTCTGCCTTTATCTGCAGCAGTGGGTATGGGCACACAAGCAGATGCTGCTCTGGCATTTGGTCAGTTAGCTTGCTACCCCTTCTGAAACACTGCTCCATTTCTTCAGTGCTGCATGCTTTGCAGCATAAAAGGGCTTGCCTTTAACCATGACCTACCTAGGGCTTTAACACATGAGGCTTTTCTCCCTCATGAAAACAAAGCCTTGAGAGTCCCGAACCAGTCTCTTGAGGTATCTCTCAACTGAGTAAAAATTAAGGCCAAGCCCAAACAGCTACTTCAATATATAGGATGCTGATGATTTCAGTAGAAACTGCCGTAAAAGGCTGACATTCCTGACATGCTTGATGCTAACCTTTCAGTAAATATATGGATGCAAATCTCTGATTATCTCATCTCTCTTATATCTCTGAGAGTCTCTTTTAACTCTGCAAAAGGAGGACGTCCTTCAGGTTTCTGAAAAGAAAAGCAGAGGATAAACTTGTATTAGCAGATTAGTTAATTATAGCATCAGACTTTAGGAGATGGTTACAAGTGCATATGAGCTTTAAAATTACATTATATTTTATTAATACAGAAGATCGAGTTTATGATTTGAGGGGAAAAAAAATCATCTGTCCTTCATGACACCAGTGACATGAGCGCAGTTCCTTTTCCAAGCATTCCTAAAATTTACTTAATTCAATTCTGCACCAGAATTCCTATAGGATTTCTCTCCTGAAACAGGCTACTGGAAAGCCCTACCTCTCAGGAAACCATGATACTCAGGAACATTTCCTGGGTTGTTGAAAAAGGATCTTCCCTGCTTTCTCATTTGATGTACTGAAGCTCAGTAGGGAACAAAGCCCTGGCTAATGACAGATAGAAGTGAGAACTTCTTCCCCATCCTCTGCTGGCTGGCATCCTGACAGATGTTTGCAGTAAGCAAGCAAGCTAGATGCAGTTTAGATTTCAGCCTCTTAAGCTTTTTTTAGTCAGGGTCTACAGATTTTATATAGAGTTAAAAGATGGGCAAGAAAGGAGAGATAGGACAAAGGAGACAATGGTAGCAACAAAGTTTCTTGGCTACTCTAAGTGTATGCCTGCCTGTTTACACAAAAGCATTGCACATAAAGCAATTTAAAATTGAAGATATATTTCCTGCAGACACTACAGAAAGAGGGACCTTAGGGGATTACTCTGATGGTGAAGTTGATGAGATCAGTGTTTTGATACTAATATAGAAAGAAATAGGTGCTGGAGAAATAGCATCAAATACTCAGAGTGGAGAGGGTGAAAGAGACACAGCCTGGGAGCTGTAGTGATGTACAGAGGTACTTATGTACATGTGAAAAATGGGGTTTAAAACCCATATTTAGTGGGCATGCTTACTTTGTATATTAATATATTAAGGTTATCATTCATAGCAGAGCTAGAAAAAGCAAAGCATTATAGAGATGTGGAAAAGGTATTACCTTTGATGCAGCAGAGAAGCAAGATGATAGTGGCATATTCAAAATGAGGGACGGTATAGACCAATTGTACTGATGATGTGCTTTATATCTCTTAGGTGCAAGTCAAAGAAACAGAGGCTTGTAAGCCTGGGTGTGATTCGTGAAAACATAGTAAGAGATACTGAGGATGCCACAAATGTGAAATAAGAATTTAATGCCCCATTTTTTTTAAAGATTGCTTTTAGATCCACATTACAAATTAATAATAAAGTAATATCACAGGAAAAAAGGGCAACAAACCTCATGCCAGCAGCTGTACATGACTCTGTACACAGCATGTGATGCCAAATGTGGTCGATAAAGCCGGTGACCCTGAGAAATCTCACAGATAACTTCAGAATTTGACTTACTTTCAAAAGGCATTTTGCCTTCTGTGAAAACTTCCCACATCAGTACACCTAGAAGTGAACCAAAGTATTTAGGACAAAACAGAAACCCCAAACCCACAAGCTACTTAACACCACTAGAAGAACAAAAACCACTCTTGATTTTTTGGGTATTGAAAATGCATGAAAATATCATCAACCTGAACTAAATGACAAAAGCAACCAAACCCATTTTCAACTAATATAATTGTGCTCTGGTTTAAGTCAGCCAAGGGTGGTCCATGAAACAGATGAATATACATTTGGCTAATGGAGAGTTATCAAGAATGCGCATTTCAGTCAAAATCTAACTTTTGGTCATAGAGCCCTTCTATTGAGAAACATACTTGTCCAATATAGGCAAGACTTGAAAAATGGGAATAACTAAAGCATAGGGTAGAAAGCATGAGTAAGAAATTACAGTTTCATAAATCACATCAATCGGTTTAGGGAAGCGCGGTATGTTCACCTAATCAACTCACCAAATGACCAGACATCTGATTTGCTGCTATATTTTTTGAAATAAAAAACTTCAGGAGATGACCATTTGACTGGAAACTTGGCCCCTGAAGAGCTGATATATTCATCATCGATGACATACCTAAAGAATAACAGGAGACAGCATACAGTTGAATGATAGTTAAAATGCAAGCAGTTCCAGTGACATCTCCATACATGGTTTAGAATCTCAAAATTACAGTGTCAATTTAGAATCGAGTAAATGGTATCACTGTAACACTGCTTGTTGCACCCTAACAGCACTGGTAGAGGACTACACTTCATAACTGCCATATTTCACAGATGTAATACCTGGCATATTGTTACAGAAGCATCACAGAAAGAAACACCCATTACACACAAGCCAACAGCTCTAGTGCACTGAAAAAGTAATTTCCTTTGCCCTGGACCCCCTTTGTTCCTGGTGACCACAATGAGAACAGTCAGCCATTGGAATAACCTCCTCAGGGAACTAGTGGACTCCCCAACATTGGATACTTTTAGGGTTCTAAAATTCTTTGCACAAGCTTATAGGAACTGACCTCCCAGGTCACACATGCCTAATGCAGGCATATATAGGGCAGCATTTTAAAAGGCTATTATGCACAGTTTTCCAATATTAATATTCCTGAGCAGACAGCAGATGTACACTACACATTTGTTCTGATGGAAGACATAATGCATTGGCATCTTTTAAAGTCCTTTTTAAAGGAGGTCACACTGACAGAAATTATATCTTTATCTCCCTTTTTTATTTTGTTGCAGGCAGAGAAAGTTGAGAGGTTATTGGATAAGAAACATATGAAACAACAGTACAAAATAACCAGTAGTGGCAGCTGTGTGAGCTCTGAATAATTTGTATTCCCGTCACCTCTCAATGGTCTTCCAAGGAGAGTGAGTGTCTGTCCTAGAGCCACACACACCACTGGTTTCCACTTTTTGGCAGCATTGAGCCATTCCAGTCCATTATTCTCAGACTGGACCCTGACAGACCCCTTGGTCTCCTGCTGTGTTTTCTGACACATGTGGATGAGTCCACACCCTTGATACTGACCTTACCCTTTTGAGGAACAGTGCAACCAATGAGCAATGCCACAGTATAGGACAACCTTAGTTGTGAACTGCTAGGGTGTTGTAACATTAGGTTAGAAACAGGGGGCAAAACCAAAGAGATAGGTAAGCAGCACAAAGGATGCATCACGTCCTGCTCAGACCCTCCCACTGCCTTTCAATCTCCTCTGCCTCCAAAGTAAGCCAGTTCAGTCTACAAATCTGAAACAAAAAACAACCAGTAAAACACAGAAGTGGAGAGCTTTGTGCTGGGCTTGCACAGGGACAGAAGGAAGGAATGGGACAACCTCTTGGAGTAGCAGTCATTCACTTGTCAGGTCAGCTATAAAATACAGCACATGCTGTGAGGGAAGCCTGTGAGGGCAGAGCTGAGTTACTCTATCCTGTGCTTGTAAGAGTTCATTGTGCTTTTTTATTCCATTTTGGCTGGGCCTCTCATGAAGCAGAAAACCCACTTCCCTGCTAGAGCAGCACATATCACACTTCCTGCCTGCCTCCTGCCTGACATACTCAACACGGTAGCCTCTAAAGGTCAGCACCAAGCACCCAGATCTGTCCCTAGGGACTTTCTGTCCTCCCCAGCTCTCAGAAGAGTTGGGAAACCTGTTTCTGACAGCCCTGTGCACCATGGGCATTTCTCTGTCCATAAATGCTTCTGAAGTTTACCTGGCACTTTCTTTACTTGTCTTAAACTCAGCAGTAGCAAGAGTAAGACAGTACATTGGGTTCACGATACAACAGCTTAACAGCATTATAATTTTCACCAGAAGTCAAAAATTGACCACAGTGGGATTCCCCAAATCAGCAAAGCAAGCAGCTGAGTGAGGATAGGTACGTATGAAACAGGCATCAATAGCCTCATACCTCGCCATGCCGAAGTCAGATACTTTAACGATGTGCTCTGCACTGACTAAACAATTTCTTGCAGCCTGGGGAAAATGAGAGAAACATCTGAAACCTGTGCCAAAGCATTTTAAGAGAAATACATCAGCGGATTAGTTTTGATTCAGCTTACACTGTTGATATTCTGAAAGGAGATGAGTGTCTTGCTCGAAAATACAAGTGAATTTCTATCTCTGAGTCAGTGAACATATGTCACTACTATGTAGTTACACATACAATAGCATATAATCTGCTTAAGTGCCTGTAGTATGAGTTGCAATGCTTCTGCCAAATAAAAGAAGTTTTAGTGTACAGACTCTAGTTACCCAAAGTGATATTTTCCTAAGCATTAGGATACTCAATGTGAACATCTAAAAACCTGGTTTGTGACTTTTTCAATACAGAAATTAGGAACTCCTTGGAAATTCTCAAGATTTTGTATTTCTTTAGGCAGCTTAAGAGGGGCACAGGAAGATTTCCACTCTGTATCCAAACGAGAGCATTGAAAAGAAAGCAGAGAGTAAAGAAACAAGTTCCTCTCTTATGATTCCATCTCTATGAGAGGTAAGGTAGAAAAGCCACCTATGTATTCCAGCATCAAAGTGAGGTATCAGGGAGCAGAAAAAAAAAATCATAGATAGAAAACGATTTTATTTAAAAAAAGAAAAATCCTCATTGTTGCTGACCCTTTGTACTGCTGTGATTTTGGTTGTGTTGTGATCACTGCATAAAACCCTTGTACTGGGATGTCCTAACACCAGCCTGCTCCATGCTATTATCCCAATTTTCTCTGACATCTCAAGTAGTTTTTCCAGCTGTCCGTGGTTGAAAGAACAGCTGAAAGGTTTTGGGTAGCCAGGAAAACACCACTGGATTGTTAGATCCTGCAGGACTGAAGACTTAGAGAACACATCAGTGTCCCATAAGATGCAGTGGCACGTTTTGTACTGCCAATATTTGTCAAGAACCTCAGAAAACCTATTGTACTTACTAAATCACGGTGAATAAAACTGTTTCTTTCCAGGTATTCCATCCCTTCGCACACATCCTGGCACATGCTCAGCAGCATGTCGCTGCTAAGTTTCCCCCGTCTTTGCCGAAGGTAATTGAGCAGGCAGCCGTTTTCCAGGAATTCAGTCACAACGTAGAGAGGCTTGCGATGTGTGCACACTCCATAAAGCCGGACCAGCTTCGGGTGGGAGAGTTTCCTGTTTAAGATTGAATTTTAGACAGGCTAGCATTTGTCCTTGGCAGGTAACCAGACTTTTGATTCTCAGAGTTGTCCCACTGTCTAACACATGTCTGCCTACAATTGCCTCCAAAAAGTTAATTCTTTTAGTTCATAATGGTTCGTTAGTTCAAAACTTGATTTGGACTATGTGAAATGGAAAGGTCTAGTTACGCCTGGCTTCCAGGCAGGGGACATGACACTGCAATGGTGGTTATCTTCCAGGCTGGGCCAAGACCTGATCTGAATCTTCCCTAATTTGCAAAATTAGGAGAATGTAATGTAGTTTATCAAAAGCTTTAGTTAGCTTTGAGCTCTGCCAGTGGTCCTAGAAGCACTCAAGTATGGATGAAAGAATAGTTTTAGGAACACATTTATTTGCCATTACATTTGTTCCTCATTGAGCTCCACAGCACAAAGCAGTGCACGCTCTAATGGAAGAGTTTGGCAACGGGCACAGTAAACATCTGCATCAGTCTGATTCAGACCTTTATATCAGCCTTTCTGTCCTGCCATGCTGGTTTTGGCTGGGATGGACTTAATTATCTTCATGGTAGCTGGTATGGGGCTATGTTTTTCATTTGTGCTGGAAACTGTTGATATAACACAGGGATGTTTCAGTTACTGCTGAGCAGTGCTTACACAGAGTCAAGGCCTTTTATGCTCCTCATACCACCCCACAGACAGTTGGATGGGGGTGCACAAGGAGCTGGAAGGGGACACAGCCAGGGCAGTTGACCCCAACTGATCAAAGGGATATTCCATATCATATGGCATCATGCTCAGCATATAAAGTTGGGGGAACAAGGAGAAAGTGGGGGGACACATTCAGAGTCATGGTGTTTGTCTTCTCAAGTAACCACTATATGTGATGGAGCCCTGCTGTCCTGGAGATGGCTGAGCACCTGCCTGCTAATGGGAAGTGGTAAATTAATTCCTTGTTTTTCTTTGCTTGTATGCGTGGCTTTTGCTTTCCCTATTTAACTGCCTTTATCTCAACACACGGATTTTCTCTTTTACTCTTCTGGTTCTCTCCCCCATCCCACTAGGGTGGGGGAGTGAGCAAATAGCTGTATGGGGCTTGGTTGCCAGGTGGGCATAAATCACGACACCTGCACATCCACCATTATCGGTCATCTCAATGCCAACTGCCAGATATAATAGCTTTTCTACTCACATCATCACTTTGGCCTCCTCAATAAAATCATCTTCAGACATTGCTCCTTCATTGATTGTCTTGATGGCAACCTTGATGGTTGCTTTCCATTTACCAAGCTGAACGACTCCAAACTGCCCACGCCCAAGTTCTTTCATGAACTTCAGTTCAGATGGGTTTAATTCCCACTCCTCTATAAAAGCAATGCAATACGTTACAATAATCAGGCCATCTTTCCTGAACCATGCCCTTGCTATTTGCAGTTAATGCACACAATGAAACATTACAATTGTTCCTCGGCTATAGCATGAGTTTTAAATATCCGAAAGCTTCCATGTGCTCATATACGTGTATATATGAACGATACTTTACAGCTTATAGAATGTGATTAGAATTTAAATTGTTTAATGTAGGAATGTCTGAGGCTTGAAGATAAGCCAAGTATTTAGTTTTAATTACATACCAGAACTTTTTTTTTGGCATTATCCTATATGACAGTTATAACTGAACCAGTTCTGGATGAGTAATATAGCCACAGAAGCAGTTACTGACTGCCCTTATTGTAATAAGCACAATAGTTTCACCCTTCAGAAATATTAAGCCTTGAGATTTATGGAAACATGAAAGGTACTCGGTTTTGGAGGTTCCTATTATCAGTCAGATGATATGAAATTCCTGATCTACATACACAAAACTGGCATTTATTGCTTGGTTTTTTTAACTTTATATAAGAATTCATTCTTATTTCTAAAACTTGCAGAGCTTACACAGAAAAATCTTCCCATAAATACTATGGATTTCAATTTCCTAAGCATTCAAATAAATCAAATAGCCTTTGAAAAGCTACTAAAACTATATTTGAGTTTTAGATCTACCTGGAAAAGTCCAGATGTCTCTGAAACGCACTGGTGGTTGTAACAGAAGCACAACAGCTTCCAAACAGGACTACTCCTTTCAGGTCTCTCATTTGGTACTGATACCTTAAGAGGAAATGAGTGTCTGTTTCTGGTGAATACGCAGTTCTTTGTGTGTTTCTTGTTACCAGGAAATTTCACAGATATGACTTGATTATTAGCTGGGTGAATCTAAAGCAATCTAAATTCTTGCCTAGGCAAATACCTAAATCTCCACCAAAAGAAGATAAAACATTTACCATAATTCCACCCTGCTGCTTCTGGTGAAGAGTATCCAGCTGATCCAACTGGATGTCGGAGACGAGTGATAAGACCTGTAGGGGACAAAGCAACAATATTCTGTTGACCAATTACTCCATTTTAAGGTACACTATATTGTATCTCTTCCCAAACAAAAAGATATGGAATCTGATGTACATTTCTTGAGGTTACTTTTGCTTACAACTTGTTTGGATAAAACACCACAGTGAGAAGAAATGGAGAAAGACTATTCAATATAGTCCTCACTACAAAACCATCTATCCCTTCATACAACAAAAACTGATACTCTTGCTTCATTGTAGGATAGTAGTGATCTTAGATAACTACGTACTGAAATACTATATCAGCCACCTAAGTGGTCTCTTCCAGCATGATTTTTCAGGACTGTTTTTCATTGCAAGACATGTTTTTGTGTCTGTCATTCATTTCCTTTGAATTAATGAACCAACAGTACCCGTTAGTGCATCCCTCACCAAGGACTCCATTCATTCATTCATTCATTCATTCATTCATTCTTCCCAGTGCTGCTTTTAGGTCCTTTTCTGCTTCACGTGTTTCCTATAATCCTCCACCAGCAAAAGGCTGTGTCTATTCAAATATCTTCCCTTCTGTGCTAGTGCAAGGAAACTGTGTATTTTGCCATCTACACTCATTTAGGGTAAAAACATTTTATATTGTATTAAAATGATGGGCAGAACCAAAATGAAGTGTATTTTTTAATACTAAAAATGTTCAAAGGCTGCCATCAGTCAAAAATCAGAGATGGTACTCTGGTAGGCTGCAAAGCAGTATTAGAATCCTTGTGCTCCCTAATTCTGCCTTGGATTATGTGGGGTGGGGTTGGCTTTTTTGCCTAAAACAGTAGAATGCTGCCTGCTGATGCATAGCGTAACTCCTGCTTGCATACATGCAAGTTCTTGTAGAAAAGGAGAGAATTATGATCGAATTTCAGACAAGCCCCACTCAGTCAAATATGAACCAAGAGAATATAGAGCAGGTAAATGGATTAGGCTTCTAGCTTTGTAACATTTGTTTAACACATGTGGATAAGTTTTTTAGTTTCACTTTCCCCATGGTATATGCACAGCACAGCTATGACCTTGGCAGAAAGGATCATGGCATATTTAAATTTGTTAGCAACAGAAAAACTTGTGTATTTTTTTTATAAGGACAGTGTCACAGAAGAGTGATTTCCAATCTCTCAAAGTCCTGAGGAGCTTCAAATCATCAGTTGTAAAACCTTATCATCTCGCATGCATTACCTGCAGCATTGTGCTGATGATACTCGATGAGTTCAGGAACAGATGAAAAGAGGTATTTTTCAGCTACATAATATTGTCCCAAGTGGTTTTTCTTAATTTGATAATGTCGAATATCTCCGCTGTGACTTCTGAAATCAACAAAGGATCATAATTTTCAGTAAAAATAATTTCTACTATAAATCTGATTAAATTTCACTTTGAAAGAAAGCACAAAAAAATCTGAAAACTTGGGGTAGAATTCCTGACTTAAAAAAGGCTGTGGGTAGCTGGAATACTGCTTCAGGAAAAAAAAACTCAAAGCCTCCTTGAATGTTCTCTCTCCCAGCTTTGTGAGATATTGCACAATGTTTTTTATTGCACAATGATTTACCCTTGTATCGTTACACTCACAAGAAATAGCCATAGCGTTCCTCCTGTTTCAGCACTTATTGAATCTAAGCTTTTAAAATTAATATGCTCATTACCTGAGTTTTCCCCCAAAAGTTAAAAACATATTCATATATACATCTAAATTACTGGTTTTTCTCCAGTCTTTTGGCAGTCCTTTGGCAAAAGAAGTAAGACCACACAGTGAGTAGGTGAGATGATTTTAGGAAAAAAAACACCAAAGTTTGGGTACAGCAGAATCTGAGATGAATTTACAGTGCACAGAACCTGCAGAAAACAGAAGCATTTCACTGCAATGGCTGAAGGCTGTGGCAGTGTAGTGTGGTATTCATGGTGCTTCGTGTGGAAAGAGAGGCAGGAAGATGCAGACGTAAGGTGTAACTGCCTACATTATGCAGTTGGGGTGCACAACTTTCATAGCAGATTATTTGAGGATTTCAATGAGTGCAGTTAATCCTGTTTTAGCAGGACATTTGCACCCTGACTCCCAGACCCCCTGCCCACTGTCATCTCTTCTGCACACAAAGTAATTAGCTCTACATAAACAGCACCCCAGTGGTTTCCTGCTGCTGTGCACTGCATGTCCAACCTGCCCACTTATCCTGACAAGTCTGGGGAAAGCTCTTCCATCACCTCTTGATTCAAATTCTAACTGTTCAGAGCAACTCACCCTTTAGGCCGTGAATACATGGACAGCGTAAGAAGCCCCTGTTGGCTTGAATTTCTGACAACAAATGCACCTTCTTTGGACTGAAAAGAAATCCAAGTAGAGTTATTTTCTACTTTTGAGCTTGAACAATCCTCCCTTCAGATAGTACTTACAGTTGATTACCAAATTCTGTGGAATACCTATGACTACCGGGGAGGGGAATTAAGCAGTGGACAAAGGGAATTGTACATAGCAGGTACATAGCAGAACAAAATTATCCAAAGGAAAATAGTAAGTGCCAGGCTATTAAATACTTATTTAATTTAGGTGAATTATTAAATAATTTTGGTGAATTATACTTTTCAGTGTGAAGTAGTGAAAATACTTTATTAAATAAATCAAATTGTACAAATCACTAGAAAAAATATTGTAAAAACCAATTCTATCTGAGATGTTCTTCTCTTGTCTGTCTTGTCCAAGTCCTGTGTTAGTCCTTGAGCAAAATCCTAATGAGTTTAACTTGTTAGGCACTTTGGTAACTGATAGGTGGTAGAAGGCAATATGGATTGCTTGCTCTATATGTAAGAAAGACACAAGGGTTTTTCTATGCTCTGCTAACCTCAGTAATTTACTTCCTACATGGATTTCAGTCTTCAATCTTTCATACAAAAGACAAGCACAGTAAACTGCATATAATTCAATTTATCTAGTATGGAAAATCTACACAGAATTTGCTGGGCCTACAACTTAAAGCTCTGTGAAGTCTGGGTAATCTGCTTAACGCAGAAAGCCTTTTTATTTTAAAGTACTTTCTGTCTTACTGCACGCCGAGCAGATTTGGATTTGACTGTGGTAACGGCTCTTGATGCTTCCACTGATAGATCTTTCTAGATATCCTTCTGTGTTTAAGCTGAGTTACCTTCTGGCGCAAAAGAAGTTCTGCCTGGCTTCTGTTTATGTTTTTGCAGTACCACCTGCAACAAGAAGATAATCTCAACCAGTAAAAATTAATGTTTGCTCTGTTTCACAAAAGTAACCCATCTTAATAGCCCAGTCCAAAAACCAGAAGAGAACCATTGTTGTATATAAACATCTCTTCATTTGGAATGATGTTATTAGACCACTGGAAATGTGACAACTTTTTTCCCCATTCACTGTGGTTAAATATGAGCTCAAACAAAAGAAAGCTCAGGAAAGCGTTACACCAATCTGTGATGAGATTTGCAGTCCTGGATGCTGCATCAAGCCTCTCTTCTTTAGAATTTTGCGGAATTCTACTTTTCTCTCCAGTAAATTAATTTGAAGTAACTGGAATTATCTTCTAGTCAGTTGATTACATGTTCACAACAGAAAGAGATCAGAATATAGAAACATTACATAGTGATCCTACAGGAATAGGAAACATCCGTATTCTGACATTATGATTCATGAAAATGAATGTTGCTGAAGTGCTCAGTGTTTATAACTTCATATTTCATTCTCTGAGGAAATAGTTCCAAATCAAAATTGTTAATTAATTCCAAGAGTAATGTTTTGTAACAAAACAAGATGTTGATATATACCTGATCATGTCTAATAAAGATTGCAGGATCAAGCACTAAAATGTATTGATGCAATCCATTTTTAGAAAAGAAAGCACAAATATAATTTTCAAGGATACTCACTCGTATGTTTCTAAATTACTTTTCTTGTTCTCAGTAACATAGTTGCTGGGAACTAGACCTTCATTCCTGAAACAAAATATTGGGGATAATGTTACAGTATGGTGTTAAACATTAATAGGATTAAGAGATGCATTTTCCTTTTGTTAAATTACAAAGGTTCCTTATGTATCCTGCTAGATACAGAATCCCAACATGGAAATTGAAGTCAGAGCCCTTTCATCTTAGTCACAAACTTTCTGCCCTGCAACTGTGGATGGCTACTGACAGGAAAAAAATCACCTGGGATAGGTGCTGAGAGTAGTATTCCCAACATCATAGTTCAGGATACACTGAAAAAAATGCAAAGGAGAAAGGGGAATGACAAAACAAACATAACTTCAGTTAGGATCCTTTCCACGTTTATCTAGCTCTCTAAAGCATCCAGGAATTTCAGGTCAGGGATTTTGTTTCAGGCACATATCTTAGTAATCTCTGTGGTCTTTAAGAAGTGTTTACATAAATACATTGCACTGCAAAGAACGTGAAGTATGGAAAGCTGGATTTGCACATGGCCCAGAGCCCAGTGATTCACATGGTCCTCAAATGCCCTTATGTTGCTCAGGAAATTACTGAGCCTAGGACTTAACTCTGAATGCCCAATAGATTCTAGATTCCCTGCCTATTTCTGGGCACCAGACATTGCTGAAAGTCTGTCTGGTCAATCCATGTGCCTTAGCCATAGCCAAACAAGCTCAAACCTGCCTCTAAATTGTCACACATATCTCATTCTATCTCCCTGCTTCCGCAGGAGGTGTCATAGGTTTTTTTCTTTCTTTATAGGGAGACTGAAATGGATGCCCACTCTCTTACCCATGTTTATCTCTTGCCTTCCACCAGTGGGGGTCATACTGTTCGAGGATAATGTATTCTTCTGACTTCTTGAGTGGCAAATCTGAGGGCCCTCTAGCAAAAAAGTCATAGAGTGCAATAACCCTGGGTTTTTCTGTGTAGTCTTCCAAGGTGTCAGCGGGTAGAGGAGGTAAGGGCTTGTTCTTTAACTTCAATTGCCTCTTACGCTAGTAAAAGAGGAGTGTCTTTGTTAATTATTCTTTTTTCCCAACTATTGCTTACTTAATTTCTCTGCTACTATATTGTCTCAGTAACTAAAAGGAACTCATTATGGTCATTACTTACCCTTGTAAAGCCCTGTCACATTGTCACTCATAAAACAGCAAGACTTTTGAGTCTTTCAGTGTAGAAGACAAAATGACAATGGAAACTACAGTTAGTAATAAATTAAAGAAACCATCTAACTAACTGGGTGACTTCTACATGGTCTGACTGCTGGAACAGCTCCTCAGCTGGTGCAAAAGCAGAACAGCATTGAAATTAGTGGAGTTACAATGTCTGGAAATTGGATCATTTATCTGGAGAATTAATACAGATGGCACAAGATTTTCTTAGTGAATTAGCACAAACATCATAATTTGCTTTTGCATCAGGTTAGGTTCTAGCGTTGCACTTAATTTTCCTTAGAAAACTCAAATTGATTCAACCTAGATTTAGCAAAACTGGTGTGGATGTTTCACATGCCAGCTGAGCAAGGTGATCTTACACCTGCCCAACAGGGACATCCCACTCTTCCCATCTCCATCACCAAAACTCAAAAGCAGTAGAAGGAACCACCTTGTCTGTGACAACTTGCATAGGAAACATCACTGTGACCCTGTGCTTATGTCAGCATGAATCATCAGATACCTTTACTCTGTAATTTCTATGCAACAAAGAACCTTACATGCTCAAGAGTTAGTTGCTGTTCTGCTTCAGGTACTAAGCCACCATATGACACATCACCTCAATTCTCTGCTTTCACCTGCCAAAACATTACTTACCCTGCACTTCCAAGTGGGTGCATAGGAAACGTCTGGTTGTGAGGCTGAATACTCGGTCATCAGGCCAGTATCAGGGTCCAGGTTCATTTTTGTTCTCATTGCTCTGATTTTGAAAAAAATGAAGTGTTTTTGTGAACATGTATCTATAAATATTAACATAAAAATATTCATGGATATATATGCCTTCATTAGGGATATGCATGTCTTCAAACTTCAGTATAATTAGCAGTTCTACTGAAAATAGAGGGATTTTAAGAAGTCCTTTATGTGTAGATATTTTGATTCTAGTTGCTGAAAAGCTAAAGTATTTCACATACCTTTTTTGTACCGTGCAGCAGCAGCAGCAGCAGCAGAAAACAGACTGGATGGTGTGATCTGTGAATGAGAACATTTTCCACATTTGAAGTTTCCCTGGGTTTTTGGTATGGGGGATTTTTGGTTTGTTTTGTTTTTTTTCCCACAAAACTTAAAGACTTAAGGACTATGGTATGTGGTTAGCCCCATTAATAGCTCTGTCTTGCTGTGAAATACCTAGCAAATCATTAAGGCAGAATTTGCATCCACCAAAGACAGCAAAGCCTTCCTACCCGCCCTACTTATCTGTTCCCACTGTCTCCATTACAACACCTTCACAATTATAAGGCTATGTGACGAGTTATATCAGCTCACTAAATCAGAAAAGGCGGGAGACCTAGTTAGCCAGATCAGTACTGATCTGACTGATACACTGGCCTGTACATGCTCTAACCAGTGCAGTGAAGGGCATGAGAACATCATCAGGAACAGGAGATGGAGAAATGCCCCCTTCAGTACTGGAATAATTTTTAGATCATTCTAGCTAAATCCAAAATCAAGTGTGTCTTACAAGCTTTTGTAACTGCTGTGAGGCTTATTGAAGGAGACAAATTACATTCAATTCTTTGAATTAATGTTTTTCCCATTTTTTGTTTCAGCCACCGGTATAATACATGCTTTCTGCCAGGCTTAAAGTACTAGCAGATGATGTGCTGCACATTTACATGCCAAGTAGCTGATAATCCTGAGAAAAATCCATTGGACACATCACCACATCATACATTTAGAGAGAAAGCAATCCAGTATATCTTGTACGAGGAGCAGAGTGGGTATGGCATTAAATAGGTCAGAAGGCATTAAGAAGATTCAAATGAGGTAATTAAATGGCTGACATCCACTCTAGTACACTTCTACTCAGGCTGAGACCTACTTTCCCCAATTTGTGTTCCCTCAGCAGTTTGAGCCACGCTGTGGCAGCTATGTTCCTGTGCCCTTCCCCGCTGCACTGCTGTTCATCCAACCTCCAGCTGAGCAAGACGGGATGCTAAAATGGCAGAGAATCCCTCTCTGTTGGATGGGCTCCCTGAACCATCTTCCCTGTCCTGCATCAGTGGCAGGTGGGTAGGAGGGCAGCAGCAGCAGCAGGGGGATGGGCTTGGGTTCTGATGTGCTATGTACAGTCTCTTAGGAAGCATGAGAACCAGCCAAGGCAACGCTCCCCTCATATGCAGCTGCACAACAGAAAATCAACTTTATATCCCATTCCAGTATGTTCTATTTTTCTCTGGCACAGAGGTCAGAGTCTGAAAAGAGCCCTCAGAATTTACAGGAAATATCCCAACCTCTCAGGATTTTGCTGCTTTATATTTCACATGACATTGCTTCGTAGGGTCCCACCAGTCCCTTCCACTTTATTTGTTTTTCCCTCTTGGTGTTTTTGCCATTTTGATGCCAATGACCTAGACCAGCCTGGAATAAACAGGATGCCCTTTGCGGTGGCCGGTGAGAATTTTTGCCAATGCCTGTTACTGACCTTTCAGCCAAGTGTGCTAAACGTATGCTTTGTATACTCAAAGCATTAAGCAACCTTACTACATGATGAAAATGTAATTATTCACTTTATCAAAGTATGTAATTTAGCAAATCTCGTGCTAATAAAAGAAAGGAGATTGTCAGATACCAGAACGATGAGACCAAAACTAGTTCTTAGTTGGAAGAGGAAGAGACCTGTCTCATAAGGGCTTTGGTTAGACTGTTTATCTTGAAAGTTGTGGGGCAATCTCCCTTAGACTGTTACATCCTGTGAAGAATATATTGTGTGAGAAGCTGGTGAACCTATAGTAATCAGAAGACACTATCAACTGATAAAAGTTTCCACTGATGGCTATGCAGAATATAGCAATTACAAACACGTAAGCCAGCTGACACATTTTTCTTTAAGAAACAAGGTAAAAAGGTATGGGCAATGCAATTTATTTGCTGCATAATTTCTCATGGTACACTGAACTGTTCCTCACCTGTTTAAAACAGTTTTATAAACAATGAACACCACGGTAAAACAAATTCTTGAGTTTCTTTTACTTGAGCCAGTGCCAGGAAGTTCAATTGGTGTTTATAGAGCAGTTTGCGATTTGGAATATGAAAGTGAGAAGAATATGACATTTGAAAGCTTGTCTGATTCCTCTGATTAAACACCTAAGTCTATTTAATTCCTCATTAGATAACTTGCAGTTCTTACAGAGCACTTAGCAGAAATATTTCAAAGCAGCACTGCAGAGATTCAATGTAATGCTAGAACGATCTAATAAGATTTTAAAGATGTGACTGTTACCATGAAAATCAGAGGCTCAGACTGGCATTACAGACATGGAATTGTCTTGCTTTTCTTTATAAGCCCAGCAATTTGAATAAACATACAGCACAAACTCAGGAATCCCTTCTGCCTTCAGTGAATTTGAGACTTGCTCCATTAATGGACACTTTTAGTGTTTGACCTCCACTTTACTGTGTTAAAACTAAATGAATGTGAAATGTTTCTAAAAATACCCCAATATTAAATATTTAGTCATTACAGAAATGTTTTAGAAGGCTTGACCAACTCTACAAATGGTGAAAGCTTCAATACACTAGATGAATAACTTGATTAGACTGGTTCACACCTTGACCGTCTCCTAGCAGCAGACGAAGGTGCCTACACTGACAGCTACCTCCAGCTGCCACAGTAATGCTCACTGCAGAGCTACAGGAAACCTGCATTTCCTGCCTGAAGCTTCTCATAGCTACACACACCCTTCCTGTGACTTGGGCTCTTCCTCCCTTTCTCCTTTCTTCTATTCAACAGCCAACAGATGAGCTAAGAAATAATAATAATAACTCGTATTTTTATACAAAAAAGCACTGTCGTGGGTTAAACCCAGCCACGCACCTCATTCACTCACTCAACCCCCCCTTTCTTGCCCTCCCCCTGCTCCCAGAGGGATAGGGAGGAGAATCAAAAGAATGCAACTCCCACAGGTTGAGATAAGAACAGTTTAGTAACTAAGGTATAACACAAATCACTACTGCTACCACCAATAATAATAACGGTAAGGAAAATAACAAGGGAAGAGAATACAGCACCTCACCACCCATCAACAGATAACTCACCCCACCCTGCCCAACCNAGAATGCAACCAGGTTGAGATAAGAACAGTTTAGTAACTAAGGTATAACACAAATCACTACTGCTACCACCAATAATAATAACGGTAAGGAAAATAACAAGGGAAGAGAATACAGCACCTCACCACCCATCAACAGATAACTCACCCCACCCTGCCCAACCGAGCATGGACCAAATACCTCCTTCAACAACCCAGAGCCCTAGCCCTTCTGAGTAACTATCCATTACATCCTGGGCATGATGTGCTATGGTATGGAATACCTCTTTGGCTAGTTTGGGTCAGGTGTCCTGTCCCTGCTTCCTCCTGGCCTTCCCTCCTCCCTGGCAGAGCATGAGGCTCACAAAGTCCTTGCTCAGACTAAACATTTGAGCAGTAACTAAAAACATTCCTGTTATCAGTTCTGTTCCCAGGCTGAAAGTCAAAACACAGAACTGCATCAACTACTAAGAAGGAGAAAAAATGACTGCTACTGCTAAACCCAGGACAAGCACTATATTTTAGAGTGGAAAAAAAAATAAAATAAAATAGATTCTTAGAATTTACTTGTTTTAAATATTTCTTCTTGATTTTCCTTTCGGCTACACCCTAACTCAAGTGACTTATATCAACGGAAATATTCTATCTGATTTCCTTCAATTTTGGACCAAGGACCTTTTCTTAAGCAAAACACTGGATTTGTCAATTATAATGGTATTATAATTTTATTATGGTATTATAATCATATATAGTATTAGAAGGCCTTGACCCTAATTCAAGTAACCACATTAAAGAACGCACAAATTAAAGATTTGTCAGTGAGAACTGTGCTTCAGCAAGGAAATCACATTTTGGATTCTGTATTTTGAAGAGAACAGAGACAACAATGAGATTTATCATGTTATGAATAACAGACCATTTTGACAGGGCACAGAAAAGAAACACAGGTCAACAGAAAGATCTGTTCCATAATTTTTAAACAGTAAAATCATTTTGAAGTCTGTTAAAATAAAGTACTTATGGACCTGTGATTATTTCCAAGTCCCACGTTTCTGTTTCCTACCTAACAGAAGATTTTCCCAAAAATTCATATCTTGATTCTTTTAAATTCACAAGAAGGAAGGTTTTTCCAGCATCCACAGCCCCATTAAACCTTTCAGGCCACACTTCCCTGAGTTCTATCAAAACATAAGCTACACATTTCACTTTGATCTTCAGGGTAGGTAATCATGGTGCAATTAAAATTAGTAGCTTATAAACCAGGTTTAAATCAAACAAGATGAGTATTTGAGCTACTGAATCTAGAATTTGACAGATTCCTTCTTCATCTGCATGGAGAATTTCTCCCATTTTGCATGAAAGCTCACAACTTCAGGTGAAGTTCAACCAATTCTACAAATACTTTAACACAGAAACAAAAAACAGAGCCCATGTCACTGCTCATGTCTGTCTTTCTGGGAATGACTATATTAGGAGGAAGGCACTTGTTTTTAAAACTGTATCATGTTATCTCCCGGGTGAGAGGTTAACAAATACGAATCCCAACACCAGCACAAGGCCCTAGTTAAGTATGATGTCCAGAAATCAGACCTTTTATCATGCTCAGTTTTGAAACAAGAGATCGGGGAAGAGAAACATGTGGATGAAGTGTACTAGGAGTACTAGGAAACTGGTGTTGATAAAGGTCTGTATAGGCGGCCAATTCACCCACCTTTACATGTGCAATCTTCCTCCTATCTTCAGTTATAACTCACTCTAATTTGCAGCCTTGGAGAAGTAATACCAAAGTTAAAAGCAACAAGTTCAACATTAATTTTTATAACATTATATATTTATAATTTTTGCTTTTCCTCATTTTATTATTTCATAGATTTCTTGGCTTGGTTTTGTTTTTCAAACCACCTTTTCTCAAAGCACTACTAATTTTGAAGGCACCGTAGTCCATATCTAAGAGTCAGTCTTCTAGCATGTTTTGCAAGCAGTTCTTGCTCTTGCAGTGGGGCAGGTTTACTGTGTTCAACACTGCAAACTCAGCTTCACCAATGGAGCACAGATCTTTACTGTAATACCTGGTATGCTTCCTAATCTGGTATGTCAGTTTTCAACAGCACCAGGAAAAATGATAATATAGTAGAAAGCCGTCCTATAGTTTGCTTCTAAAAATACTTGAAAAAACAAGCTTTCAGCTTTTTCCATGTCTAAGCTAAGGCTTATTGTCTTTCCTCTGAGCTTACTCTGCTCTGGAGAAAAGACAGCTCTAGTTCTACTTAACCTTTTATTCTATGTCTATGCTTTTAAGGACTCTCTCCCTATCTATATGTAAAAGTAAATGCATTGCCAAATCCATCGTACAATGGATTCATATTTCTGCAACAGTTCTGAAAGATGAGATGAGAAGTCTGAACAGAGATCACCTGAGCAGCAAAGAGAAAGCTGGTTGGTACTTTTAGGGCAATATTTAAATAGCTCACTTGTCAAGTACACCGCTGTTACACAAAACAAAACTGCAAAAAATCAAAATACACAGCCCAGTTTACTTACAGGTAGAAAGAATCATGCTTGGTTGTCCACTTATATTCAAATCAAAATGCAAACCTCTCTTCACCAGCAGTGCCAGTAAAACAGCCCTGAACTCCTCGCTCTGATATAAAACTTGGTAAACCACAAATACTGCTTGACCCCGCCTACTTACTTTTATCACAAAAAAAGAGCTCCAGCCTAGAACATGAAAAAGTTTGAGCACGTTTTACACAACAAAGTTCTTAAACTGCCCTCAGGAGGGCTCAGACTTGCATTTTAAAAATGGGGAAAAAATACAGCAGATGTAAATCACAGCATTTGGTTCTCCAAATTCCCAAAACTGACTACAGAAACACTCAAATGCAATTTCAATGAAAGGTATTAAGCTAACTGTAGTTATCTTCAACAGTTTGATTAAAAGCAAACTTCACCATACTTCTCTCTGTCTAGTTGCAAAAGAAAACAAACAAACAACCAACCAAAAAAAAAAAAAAACCCAAAACCACAGTTTTACACAGTATATTATCCTGGGCTGCATCAAAAGGAGCATGACCAGCAGGTCAAAGGAGGTGATCCTGCCCCCTCTCCTCTGCTCTCGTGAGACCTCACCTGAAGTATTGTGTGCAGTTCTGGTGTTCTCAACATAAAAAGGACATGGAGCTGTTGGAACAAGTCCAGAGGAGGGCCATGAGGATGATCAGGGGACTGGAGCATCTCCCATACAAAGACAGGCTGAGAAAGTTGGGGCTGTTTCGCTTGGGGAAGAGAAGGCTGCATGGAGACCTCATAGCAGCATTCCAGTATCTGAAGGGGGCCTACAGGGATGCTGGGGAGGGATTCTTCACTAGGGACTATAGTGACAGGACAAGGGGTAATGGGTTCAGACTTAAACAGGAGAGGTTTAGATTGGATATAAGGAAGAAATTCTTTCCTGTTAGGGTGGTGAGGCACTGGAATGGGTTGGCCAGGGAGGTTGTGAGTGCTCCATCCCTGGCGGTGTTCAAGGCCAGGTTGGACGGAGCCTTGGGTGCCACGGTTTAGTGTGAGGTGTCCCTGCTTAAGGCAGGGGGGTTGGAACTAGATGATCTTAAGGTCCTTTCCAACCCTAACTGTTCTATTATTCTATATTTTCTATTCTACATGGTATGAGATCGTAAGTAACAAAAGAAAAAGAAACTATGTAATAGACTTACTCAGCAGGTGGCTGCAGCAAAACTGAAGTGCAGATACACCTCATATCCCCTGGTACAAAGTTAGATTAATGGAAGCGGGCTTCAGCAAGACTGTGGAGGCATAAACCTGTAGCAGAGGGAACAGGGTATGTTACATACAGGGTTATATACACACAGGTTATGTAACTTCTAGAAAGAGTTTAGGCATTTCTCCACTGAACACTTCATCATGGCCAAATTAATTCAAATATATATTCATACCTCTACATATATATTTAATATAGTGCACATACACGCATATATGTAAATGTACTATCAAAACACCATATTCACATAAACAATGAACATGACTTATGATGCACTAACAGCAAATGATCGGCAGCACATTAGTTGGTTCCAAACATTCATTTTATTTATATACACATGTAGTATGATGTTTTCTGTTAAGAACAAAAAGGCTAGATCACTGTATGTACATGACAGACAGAAAGAAGAGACCTTCTTAAATACAGTTGAAAGTTTACTTTCTTTCATTTACAATCTCACATATTTAGTTGGGTATGTTAGTGAAGGTAAGACAAACTTGCGTTTGAAAATTTCAAGAGAAAAAACACACTTTACATAAATAAAGGCACGGAGTTTATATATTTACATACATACAGCATATAAATTACTTCATAATAAATGTAAAACAAGGTACTATGGTACACTGACAGCCAGTTTTGCTGAACCTTGGACTTAACTTTCCGTAACATCAAGACTAACCACAGAAGGTCTCTGGTTGACCAAACAGCCCAGAATGACATGAGGCACACCATAGCTCCATCCTGAAGCAAAGTTTTTTTGAGTGTCAGACTAAACTGAAGAGTATGCTTTTAACAACCTACTGTGCAAATGAAGGAGGCACATTTTGTGTTATTGATGTGACACAACCCACCTATTAACCAAGAAAAATAATGTTTCTGGAGAATCTTTGGAAACATTTCAATGTCAGTAAATAGCCATTTATAGATACCTTCAACTTTTAAGCATGCAAATCACTATTAATACTACTGCCTGCGTTAAGAGAAACTTGGAAACGTGGACTGTATGTACACAAACCCAACCCACTAAATGCAAATTAGGCTCCTGGGCTTTGGCCACATTTTCTCTCTTCCTCCATAAAGAGCTCAACTTCCCAGCTATGATGACTTCTCAGAGAAAATAGAGACTGCTACTACTGCTGAAGACACTTTGCTCATTTCCCAACATCCCTTAAAACTCTCATTGTACTGGAGTGGATCAGATGCTGGAGGTTCTCCACACTATTTAGCAGTGGTTCAGCAGCTCACAGGATCAAGCCTTCAAAAAGAAACGGTGAAGCCACATCTCTGGAAAGTGGCTTCTTTCCTGTACTTGTGCTGCTGCTGTGTTTTTTCAGAAAGCATCTTCACCCTCTGCAATGTCAATGATTGTGTGAAGCAACTCTTCAAACGTTGGGCGTCCCTCTGGTTTCTAAAAATAAAAAGCATGCACAGCTGTGATCATAAAGCAATAAAAGTTTTGTGGATTTTGCTAAATTATTGGTCTTGATATCAACCCTGTGGCAATTAATTTACTGTTCATTAAATGTGACATGCAAAAATATCTCCTTGTGTGGATTATCGATGTGTCACTATTCTCAGAAGGTGTCACTTTTATGCTCTGAAAAAGCATAAATAAGTGTTGCTGGTCTGCACAATTCACATAATTCATCATTTTGCACAGGGCAATGCTTTTGCGTTTTTCTTCCCAATCCCCTCCTCCCCCAGTGGACTGCTCCAGTCTTTCATTATGCAAGTCGTTCATGCTCCTAAGGATTCTGAGTGTCATTCTCTGAAGCCTCTTTTACTTCAACATTATATTTTTGGCTCTGAAATGAAACTGTGTAATAAACTTATGCAACAGCATCCTTCATCTACTTCATCTTCACAGAGTTCCTTATTTGTTATAACATCCTGTTTGTTTTGTTTAATTACAGCAATACGCTTAGTCTCTTCGTTGACCTTGCTGAAGCAGTTATCCTCTGAAAATCCAGGTAACATGCACTTTTCCTCTGTTTATCAACCTCTTTACATTTGTATCATTTGCTGAATTTTGAAACCTCAGTATTCACTTCCCTCTACATTAATAAATTCGTTAAATGAGGACTGATGTACCTACAGTTAATAATATTTTATGACAAAGATTGACAGGCATGGTTTAGTGTGAGGTGTCCCTGCTTATGGCATGGGGGTGGGAACTAGATGATCTTAAGGTCCTTTCCAACCCTAACTAATCTATGATTCTATGATTATGTTGTCATTACTTGTATCCTGTTTGTGATTCACAAAGATTCTTTCTCTCCCATGTGATGACTGCTTTAGATTTAGACTGACGATGACACCAATCTGTAGGGTCTGGTTGACACTGGAGGG
Organism: Agapornis roseicollis; assembly: GCA_002631895.1. NCBI lineage: Eukaryota > Metazoa > Chordata > Aves > Psittaciformes > Psittacidae > Agapornis > Agapornis roseicollis. Next base: position 38,209 of record NDXB01008851.1, read on the forward strand.
AAGGAATGCCATCCAGAAGGACCTTGGCATACTTGTGAGGTAGCCAATGCCAACCTCATGAAGTTCAGCCAAGCCAAGTGCAAGGTCCTTACACCTGGGTCCGAGCAATCCCAGGCACAGCTACAAGTTGGGCAGAGAAGAGATTGAGAGCAGCCCTGTGGAGAACAACTTGGGGGTGGTGGTCAATGAGGAAATGAACATGAGCCGGCTTCAGTGTGTGCTCGCAGCCCAGAAAGCCAACTGTATCCTGGGCTGCATCAAAAGGAGTATGACCAGCAGTTCAAAGGAGGTGATCCTGCCCCTCTACTCTGCTCTCATGAGACCTCACCTGGAGTACTGTGTGCAGTTCTGGTGTCCTCCACATAAAAAGGACATAGAGCTGTTGGAACAAGTCCAGAGGAGGGCCATGAGGATGATCAGGGGACTGGAGCATCCCCTATACAAAGACAGGCTGAGAGAGTTGGGGCTGTTTAGCCTGGGGAAGAGAAGGCTGCATGGAGACCTCATAGCAGCCTTCCAGTATCTGAAGGGGGCCTATAGGGATGCTGGAAAGGGACTCTTCACTAGGGACTGTAGTGATAGGACAAGGGGTAATGGGTCAAAACTGAAACAGGGGAAGTTCAGTTGATATAAGGAAGAAGTTCGTTACTTTGAGGGTGGTGAGGCACCAGAACTGGTTGCCCAGAGAAGTAGGAAATGTTCCATCCCTGGCAGTGTTCAGATCTGGGTTGGACAGAGCCTTGGGCAACATGGTTTAGTGTGAGGTGTCCCTGCCCAGGGCAGCAGGCTTGGAACTAGACAAGCTTTAAGGTCCCTTCTAACCCAAACCATTTTATGATTCTATGATTTTATTGTTAATAAGCCTTGATGAAATCACTAATTTTTTAATCAAGTCATTGATGTTTATATAAGTCCTGTAAATACATATTAATATCCCAAAAGCATTAATAAATAACTTATCATTATCTTTCAGGTAATTTATTATTCCATTTTACTGACTATTTCAAGCTGGTTATCGTGTACCAAAAAAAAAAAAAAAAAAAAAAACCCAAACCAGGGGAAAAAAACCAATTAAAAAAAAAAAAG
>NDXB01008851.1:61727-76860 GCA_002631895.1 Agapornis roseicollis
AAAAAAAAAAAAAAGAAGAAAAGAAAATGTATCTATCTACCTAAAGCCACCACCTCTCTTACAGACACAGTTGTGATGGTATGTCCCCAGTCACAACAGCTAGGGACTTCTGCATGATTCATGTGGAAGTATATAGAATCACAGAATCATAGAATAGTTAGGGTTGGAAAGGACCTTAAGATCATCTAGTTCCAACACCCCTGCCATGGGCAGGGACACCTCACACTAAACCGTGGCACCCAAGGCTTCATCCAACCTGGCCTTGAACACTGCCAGGGATGAAGCATTCACAACCTCCCTGGCCAACCCATTCCAGTGCCTCACCNGATGAAGCATACCTCCCTGGCCAACCCATTCCAGTGCCTCACCACCCTCACAGGAAAGAATTTCTTCCTTATATCCAATCTAAACCTCCCCTGTTTAAATTTGAACTTGTTACCCCTTGTCCTGTCACTACAGTCCCTAATGAAGAACCCCTCCCCAGCATCCCTATACGTCCCCTTCAGATACTGGAAGGCTGCTATGACGTCTCCACGCAGCCTTCTCTTCCCCAGACTGAACAGCCCCAACTTTCTCAGCCTGTCTTTGTATGGGAGATGCTCCAGTCCCCTGATCATGCTCGTGACCCTCTTCTGGACTTGCTCCAACAGCTCCATACATCCACTTTGATTTCCTAGAGGAGAAAACAGCAGCCAAATAACTGTCCTCTTCCAGGTCTAGCCAGAATAAAGTTATTGTGCAAATGTGCAAGTATTATAGTAAAGCCCCAGCATTGTTCCCTATGACCTGGAACAAAAAAGGCTCTGCTGATCTACTCATTTCAGAAGCTATTTATCTTACATTAAAAAACAAGACTAATCAGTGATCAGAAGCATTATAATAATGAATTGTGCTTTCATTTATATAAAGAATTAAATCACCTATGCAACGGCTAAGGAAGAAACTAAGTTAAAAATAATAAAGAATAAGCCATATGAATGAACAACAGTAGAATAGATACACATTAATCTTCTGCTAAAAAAGAAGAGTAACTAGCATGGCTTTTTGGAACTCTATAATGTTGCATTTGCACAAGATCAGTGTTGTAATAAAGCTACACAACTTTACCCTGAAACTTGCAGCTTTAGAGTGGGCCCCAGAGCCTTTAGTTATTTTTCCTTCCTTAAAATATCACCATGGTAATTTCAGTAGCTTCTGTCTCTACTCTATTCAAATCATAAGAACCAAATACAACTCTTGCAGAAGGACTTTTTTTTTCCTTAGGAAGAGACTTTCAAAATTCGCAATCCCAGGAAAACTCAAGTTTTTATTCTGTTTTTCTCATCTATGTCCTGGTTGAGTTTTGTTAGTTCTAACAGTTCTCCTGTTTATGCAAGACAGCTTTTACACAAGTCTGATCCTGATAGCAAATACCACTACTACCAGTGAAGACAAGAGCACTCTGCATCTCCCAAGATCAGCTCATGGGAAAATGCCTTCTATTTGACTCCACAAAAGCATACTTCTAAATAAAACTCAAACATTTTCCTCTGCATCTATTTTTTTGCCTTCTTTGTAGAAGTAAAAGGCATATTAACAAATACGCAAGTGCTGTGCCTATCCCCCAATATGTTCTGTGAGGCTCCCTCAGAGCTAATGGATATTGCAGCACAGACTCTCCCCCCTATTTTGTCCTTCCTCTAACACCACAGACCCCCATTCACCCAAGCACATGCAGAGGTAACCATAAGTATCAGAATATAGCCTATACATTTTGAAAACACAACATCCAATATAAACTGTTTATTGCTGTAAATGATGATCAATACAGTGAACACAAGCAAACAATAAAGATACTAAAGCTTAAAACGATTTCACATTCATAAGCTGACAGTCAGCTTCATACTCTAGGTCACTTAAAGCTGCTGCAGGCTGGAAAGTTTAATGTGAGCACACCATGCCGCATGTGGGAGGACAGTAACCAAACCACAGACATCAGCACACTTTCAAACTAAAGAGTGTCACTGCTAAGAAAACAGACAACAACAGAGAAATACTATGGTGAAAGGGAACATTCTACAACTCCAATCAATATGGGGATGCTAACAGTCTGCACATTGATAACAATTCATACAATTATGACCAAATCTGTGCCAGCTTTGTGGGAGCTGTGTGCTCAAGAGAGACATTGATGTGGAACTTTTCAAACCAACAAATGAACAGGACATTTCACTTTGCACAGACTAGCTCCTTTCAACTACTCCAGTGACGAGAAGCACTTTAACACCTACATTTGTTATCCTGCCTTCATCTCAAGGAATTTCCCTTGCCTAAAATGCCATCCAGAGGAAAAAAACTCTAGTCTGATAACATCTTTAGTTCAGGTGAAATGCTCTGTCAGCATGAGCTGACTGAAACCCATGAAGTACCTTACCTGCTATCACAGTTATTCTCTTAACACAGCAGTAAGCCTGCTCCAGTCAGTGCCAGACTGCCCTAATATCTCCTCCCAGTTCAGAAACATCTATGTATTGAGAAAGAATTCATGAGAGTAAAAGTTAGAGGCACACAAGGAGAAAGAAGATAAACCAAGAGTACTTGGTAGACCACTCTGGTGGTTGTAGCAGCTTGAATGCTATTTATGTGTGGTTTGTCCTATTGGCTAACTCAAGAGGAATAAGGGACACTGAATGAAAGTGCTAAGCCACTCTGCAAAAGAAGTGTGTGGGACACCAGGCATATTGTTAGAGCTGTAAAGTGAGTATTGCTTTCCATTACAACTGTTCACCTGACATTTCCAGTTTCAGTGATAAGGTGGACTCCCAGATAAACACTAAGGTTTGATTTTCCAAACCAGTCAGCTAAAAGCCTGAATGCCCCACATGTTTGGAAACAAACTTCAGCGCATTTTAAGTTGAATATGCAAGATACAACGCCATTTTTGGCAGAAAATGGACAAATGTAACTTCACATATGCATGGCCCTAGGTATTTCCACAAATGCCTCCTTGGATTTCAAACTGTGGCTCCTTTCAGGACAAAATCAGTAATTTGAAAAAAGTCATACTAAAATTTTAGCTAAATTTTTACTGGTAAAAAAATACAAAAAAACATTTCAAATGAGTTTGATATTTTTACTATTGTTACTGTATTAAACATTTGATTTTCAGACAAGCAGATTTACTTCAAAATTGCTTGACCTTATTAATTTCCTACAGATTAGTATTTTCTGATTTCCTAGAATAAATTAGTTCAGAAAGATGAACAGACATGTACCTGAGTATGCTGAGCTTTCAAACCACACAAAATTGGAAAGAGGCTTCCTAATAAAATATTTCACACTAGAGTTTCCTCACTAGATCTCTCTATGTCTTTGCTATACAACCAAACTACCTGGAGAAGTTACACTGCAATCAATGACTCCAGCTGACACCAGTAAGCATAGTGCAGGAGTCCTCAAGAGAAAGGGCCAATTTTGGCAAACAGGCCTATTACCTCCCACTTCCAAACTGCCATAGTTACTACTGTCCGCATAAGTCTGTGTAAAGCTAGCTCAGTAAGCCTACAATATATATTTGAGAACCCTGTACATAGCTCAAGTCTGACTGTAGCATATTCAGTTTTATAGTACATCTCCATATTCAGAACACAAAGATATTTTACTTGTTCCCTATTTTTATACATTCACGATCAGTCCTCTCTGCTTGGACAGTGATTCAGTTTTGTCTTCATTACAAACAAACACATTACATTAAGATCTTGTTAGCCACTACTGCAACATCAAGGAAAAAACACAGAACATATTCTTCTGAACAATTAAGCTGATAAACTGTTAAAAGCTTCATGAAACATACAACATTAACTCAGCCTTTTCTAATGTTATAATTATTGTTAGCCCAAGATTGCACAATAGTGCAATAATGGCATTTCCCTAACATCTGTACTTACTAATTCACAGAATTTACGCCTCAAAAAGCCAAATCCAGAAGCCATCTCACTTTAAACAGGATATTCATCTTTTCTGACAACATTAAAAATTCATCTCCAGGATGCTTAAGCCAAGTCAGCTCTTGATGTACCTTTATTGGCAAACTTTTGAATGCCCATCTTTTTAACCAACATTCATACACCACCTGGATTTTTTTACCAAACAGCATAATGCCCAGAAGTTAAGCCATAAAATCCAAGGTTCTATTGGCTTCCTACAAAAAATAAGTTTCCCATGACATTACTTAGAATTGTAGAACTTTGCACAGGTGATCTAAACCAGGACTTTTCTTCCTGAGATTTCTATGCTTTGAAACCAGTCTTAAAATTGAGCCTCTTCACAGATTCAGCAGTTCACACACCTCCTCCATGACCTACAGTTCAATAATATTTCTAAATGAAGAAGCTACACTTCTCACAGGAGCAGTGCAGCTCCAGCTTCAGTGTAGGCACTCTGTACCATGACTGGGTGCCTGAGCTGCTTGGAAGCACATATAGAAAGATTTAAATAGGTTATAAGCAAGTTTAAACAAGATTTTACCTTGTTGCTGGCAGCTGTGTTTATTACATAATTGTGTAATGCTCCAGGTAGGTATATGGCATTTTGTCAAGACAGGACATAAGAAAAAAAACAGAGAAAAGCACTTCTATAATGTGCAGTTTCTGGTTAAAGAGCAAGCAATTCCCCATAACTGGCTGCACAGTGCAGGGTCAATTATATCTCTCAGCAGAATTTACAAGAACAGCGCTTTCTATAGTTGACTGCTTTCTGTTGTTATAAATGTTCCACTTCTGTCACCAGACACACCAAGTACCTAATTCTGTCACCTTATTTACAATCCTGACTTGCCCACGCTTTGAGAATTGACTAGTCTGGTTTATAAGATTTATTTTAACTTGGTTTTTAAAAAGAAGAGGTAGGTTTGTTCACATGACCACAAACCAGGTTCTTCTTGAGTCCTCTCTATGGCATTCCCATAGAAGTTAAAATAAAAAGAAAAAACAATCCTACAAGACAAGACTTCAGTTTGGCCAACAACCACAGTGGGAATTATGCACTTGCCTAGAGAAGCAGAACTCAGCCATCATTGGCAGACTGCTGCCACTGCAGTTACACGATTAATGTGAGGGTGTGGGATTCTCTTGGCTTGGGATTTCCATGTTTATCTTACCAATCTGGACTTTGAGTATTGCCAAACCTGAAACAAGATCAGTCCATGCCTGTCCTTTCATCTGTCACATCTTTAAATTCAATCAACATACACAGTAGTTATAGTTATTTCAGCAATAAGCTTCCAACTACCCAGAGGGGCCAGAATCATTTCTATCCCTAATCATTTTTCTTTTTATATAAATCTACAATAGACAACTGTCTTACTGGAAATACAAATTTACAACCACCATCACTGGCTTAAAAAAGAACCCATCCAACCAAATAATAACCAAACAAATAATAAAACCCGCAAACTTTTTCCATTTCAGTTGCCCAGTGACACAAAGGAATAACTACTTCTCTGTCACAGAGATCTTAGTCACACAGTATTTTTTTCCCAAATAGGGTTCAAGTACTGCTGACAGAAATATCCAGTGTGCCCCTCTAAGATCAAAGCTCATTATTTGCAGACAATATTGTTAGTGAACTAGAATCGTATTAGAATGCTGATTAACGTTTAAAACAATCTGAAGTGGGAGGAACAGCAAACATGAGAAGAGTTTGAGGTTGGAGCCAGTCTAACAACCTTCTGCTGTCAGCAGTGAGAGCATCCTGTCCTCCTTCACCATCTGGCACCGGCCCCAGTGCTTGTCAGATCCTGCACCAAGCTACACAGCTTGGCATCCCAGCAGAACACTAATCCAGCCAAACTAAACCCAATCTTTCTGCCGATTAGCAAGTTTTTCTAAGAGCAGTATGGACTCTAAGTGCCAGAACTAATGTAAGTGGATGTGGAAGGCCTGCAAGACTAGGACATGGAAGAGACAGATGCATCTGTTTCAGCAGCAAACTGGTGGGGTAGCATAGGTGTAATGTGTATTTTCACCCCAACTGTCCTTACCTTAGGCTGGAGCATTTTATGAAATAAACGTACTATGGGCAGCCCTGCTCCATCTCAGTGCCAATAAAACTGAGTTTTAGCCCCCTCTCAGACAGATAAACCTCCTTAAAGAGTATTTTAGCCAGAGAACATTACCTGCAGGGGAAAGGGAAAGCTGGAAGCAGTAACTTCTTAAATGGCAACAACTAGACCTGCAAAACCTGTTAGGGACATTTCTATTTGACCTAAATGTAAGGTGACACAGAATAAGCATACCAGACATATTTCAGATGCCTTCTTGGTGTCATGAGTGTGTCGTCCATCCATCCGTTCCCCACCCCCTCCCCCTCTGTTTATCTTCTAGGTGTGAAGATCATTAAAGGAAGGGGGGGGAAAAAAAAAGAAACAAAAAAAGCACAAAAACCCCACCAGAATTCTAAAATAAATCCATATTTTAACTCTACAGTCAGCAAAAATATGCAAACATCTAAGGCAGACTGGAAACTGGCTGAACAGCTGGACCCAGAGCTGACGACCAGCGCACACAGTCTAGCTGGAGGACTGTAACTGCCTCCCCCATCACTAAAGACCTGCCAGGGCACTCTGAGGACAGGTGATTTTGATGAAACTGAGTCTGGAGCTCATTTGAGAAACCTGCTGGTCTGAGGATTTGCCCAGTGTACACTACTGACTTCTGGTGTAACTGAACTTATACAGGAAGTGGTAACAGGGACAGGCCGTTTGTGCAGTCAAACAAACTGCTTCCAGCTTCATTTCAATCACTAGGTTGCATGATCCACTCTAATGGATCTCATCCCTAGTGACTTGTTCTGCAATGCACAGCTCCTATCAAATGCTGTCCTCTTTGAACTCAGTTAATTCCTATATTTGAAAGTAATGGCCTTCACAGTAAACATGGCCACAAGCAACTACAATTTTAAGTTTTTCTTCCATTTTCCCCACTTTGCAATCTTTTATGTTTCCAGAGAGAGAAAAAATTCAGTTTTGAAGACCAGCTATAAAAGCTGTTTAAACTTATTTCTGGCATCCACCCATATACTACTACTATGATTATGAACCAGTTGACATTGACTATCAGATAAGTTATATACAAATCTGTCAATCTGCATCATAAATAAGAGGGAAGAAACAGCAGTTCATGTTCATTGCAATCCATGGCCATTGCCCCCACCTGCTCATGACAGCATGATAAACAGTAGGAAAAAAGCCAACAGCACACAAAACCAAAAAGGAACAAAAGTCACTACAGTATAAACCTGTGTGTCCTACCTCCGCTCGACCTTCATAGTATGTTAGCATAGACTTTGTAAGTACAAAAAGCCTCTCTTTGTAGTTTAAGGGAGAAGTCCTCTTCTTCTGCTGCGATCTTTTAATCAAAATCTCTTGTAGAATAGTAGTCGTATTCATTTCAGCCACTTGTCAACTGTTTCTAGCCATTGAATATCAGTTCCTGTGAAGATAAGAGGAGTACATCATTACAATAGCTTTGGAGCATCACAGAACTGGAGATTTCTGCAGCAAAACCAGCTTCTGGTTATAAGTGAAACTACCTGAATGTACAGAAAGCTGGAGCTGACCCTAAGCAGTTGGAAGTTTACAGAAATTAATTATTAGACAAGAAAATTCAGGCTTTGCTCAGCTGAGGGCTGCACTGGCACATTCCCAGGAAGCCAAAAGCTGCACATGACTGGTGTGAAGTAAGGGGCACTGCAGCCTACGTCACAGAAAATAGGGGTGAGAAGTCCAACATGTGCTCTAGGCAAAAGCAGCGTACAACTCTTCACCACTAAGTCCTAATGTGTCTCAAAAGTTCTAACTGCTAAGGTCTGCGCATGTACAAATGCCATTTGCAACACAGTTCATTATACAAAATCGGACATAAATCAGAAAAGGTAATTCTGAAAATTCACCCCAATATATATTAATGAAAATTTTCAGACATAGCTGATGAAGATGGCAATTTGAGAAAATTAATGGCAATTTGAGAAAATTAATGGCAATTTGAGAAAATTAATGGCAATTTGAGAAAATTAATGGCAATTTGAGAAAATTAAAGCTTATTTTTCAGAAAGTGCTAGTATATGCCCTTCACCTTCTGTTTAGAAAGGCTTCATGCTGACCATCAGCAAGAAGTCATTTACTTCTTGCTGCTCCAATTGCTGAGTAACATCAAGCTGCTTTAAAGTTTTACACCTTGATTCATACCTGTAGGACAGACTTACGAGTACATAAAACAAATGTACCCACAGTTACTTTGTTTGCAAATCTGGCTCCAGCATCCTGCCAAGGACAATGTCAGGCAATCTCTGTTCTTTGCAATGATGCCAGCTTAAACACAGCTGACCTGCTACTCATCTGTTCGCTGCCACTCTGCTACTCTGCCTTATGTGGGTGCAAGCGTTCCTCCTGCTGGCCTGGAAAGCAGGGCATAGGGAAGGGATCCAACCAGGCATTTCATCATGCAGCACAGATGGCTGCCTGCAGAGACTTAACACATAAGGTGGCACAGAGATAGGAATCCAAGATGTGGGAGAAGTGATGTGGAAGCTCTTCCAGAAGCCTTTTTCCCCCATCACCTTTCCCTTTGCTATCTTTCTGGCAGACCTGTCAGCCCGCACCTCAACCAGTGCTCCAAAGCTGGGACACATTGCTGGCACAGACCTGAACCACAGTTCGGGCTAGAGCAGCATGGCTGCAGACTGAAGTCATAGTCTGAAGAAGGAACAGCATCATCTGCTGAAGCACCACTGACTAAAACTATGATCTCACTTGTGTGTATCTGTGGAGGAGATGGGGACATAATCCCAGCCAGAGCCCTAGATAATCACTGCTGACCTGGAACAGGTTGTCGAGGAAGGTGGTGGATGCACCCTCCTGAAGACCTTCCAGGCCAGGCTGGATGTGGTTCTGGACAACCTATTACACTTGGAGATGTCTCTGCTCATTGCAGGGAGGTTGGATTAGATGACCTTTGAGGGTCCCTTCCAACTCAAACTATTCTATGATCTCTGTACCAGTAGGAAATTTCCCTCCAACCTATTAAGATAAAACAAAACAGAAACCACCACAATCAAGACAAAAATTCAGACACTTTTTCCATTTCTCACAGGGATCAATGTAGGCACCTAATTACTACTTAAATTATTTCAGAATTTACTTGGGAAACATACATATGTTTTCTCTGAGGCAACACAACTTCAGCATGGACAAAACAGTTGCATGACACAGTACTGTGCAGAGAAGTTTGAAAAAACCACAGGCCTCCTTGCAATATTACCTTGCAAAAATAAAGTTTAAAGAAAATTACATGTAAGCAAATTTATTTTAGTAGTGCCTCTTCTGCTTTGTGCCTAAACATGTCATTATTGGCTGTGGCAGAACATGAAGTGATACGCTTTGCCTTCCAGTCTAGTCATGATACCATGTTAATCTCCCTGGTTTGGCCAAATGAGCTTTCATATCACACACTCCTGCTATTTCATACAGCTGGATGTGGCTCTTCACCACTTTAAAATATTATTTCCTTCTCAAGATATATCTCTGAACATGCTAAAAAATTAGTTTCTGGTCTACAAAGAACTACAAAATAAAACCAGATTAGGATGCATAATTCAGAGACTGTAATAGGATTGAAAATGGTGATTATTGTGAATAATCTCTTTTTGGTTTTTGTCTTCCTATACATTTTGTTGTTTATCTGTCACACTCTTTCTGGGAAGAAAACAGATATTTTTAATTGGTAAATGTCTTGAGCACGTTTTTTTAATTACTAAAGCTGTCTGCTTTTGTTTCATTGCCCTTCTAAAAATAAATTTGCAATCTTAAAGGTAATTGCAGAGGAAAGGGTACTGCCATGAACTGAAAATAAAACATTGTATTAAAGTGAATTTTGAGTCAGTATTTAATTGAATTAAAAGTCAGTATTAACTTGCCATCACAGGCTCTCCCTCTCAAAACAATCTTTCTGTTCTCTATACTATAAAGTCTCTGCTGACACTAAAGAAAAGCATAATTATTACCCATCTAGAAAACAGCAATCTCAGAGATCCCCAGAGTGCTACACTGGAGAACATGAGAAGGATTCAAAATTAACTGCAATTTCAAATCTCAATGCTAAAATCATTTCCCTACCAGCCCTCTTTTGTCACATTAATATTATACATGATACAAGAAACAAAACAAAAATCCTTTTGTCAAAAATTAGCATTAAAAAATAAAGCTATCAATAATGTAATTGGTCCATATCTGCACCTTGTTGCTACACTGAATTATCTCTGCTATGGAGATCTCAGCAGATTAGAACCAGTTTCCCAGGTTAGAAGATCAGCTTTTGAATTTGCATTCGGTCACAGAAACCTGTTATATTTGTTTGGTTTTTTATCCAAGCCAGCGGCTCTAACCACATTCCTATTCCCATAAATAAGGTTCAGGATAACTGAACCTTCACCTATTATTCTGAAAGTTCCTTTCCTAAATTGCAATACTTCACTAAGAAGCATCTGTAATGGCCACTGTCACCTCTTACCAAACCCATACATCACTACTTTTTCTTCAGTACAGTTTTAGAGATTTTCTCCACTTTTCCCCTCCTTTCTTCCCAAACATTCCACTGTTCCCAGACCATACCTCAGAACATGAAGCTGTTTGCATGACACATTGTTATCTCGTTATAAATTGCCCTGGGAGGTTCATGCTGCCAACCCATCCAAACATGTCAGATCATTACTCCTGCCAAGGGCTTGCCCTGTTCCTTGCCAACCTCAGTTACACAGTCACAAATACGACCTAATTTACAGAGATGCTGAGGACTCAGAATGATGACAGAATTATGATGTGTCCCAAAGTAAGAGTTACAGATTCTCACCTTCTTTTAGGGTGGGGAAACATCCTCATTTTTAAGTATCAAAAAGTCTGCATCAGCTCATACTATCCATCTTCACATCATACAAATAACCCCCCTGTACGGCATGAAGTCACCACACACCTTCCACAAAACAAAAGAAAACAACTGTTAAGATAAATCTACTACATCAATATTGGTCAAGATGTACAAAGAGTTTTCACTTGTAAACAGAGCTTCTTAAGCAAGCCACCTTTCCCAGTTTTACTGGGTAAAACTGAGGCACTAAGCCCAGCAGTTGCAACACTACCCATCTATTTCCTAGCTCTCACTCCCAGCTCCTGGACTGTTGTTTGCTTATTGAAACAATTAGTCACCAGAAACCGGTCATTAAGCACACGTAACATTCAAACAGTACAGAAGTCCCAATGGAAGTTCTAGGAAGCAGAGAAGAGAAAGTGCATCCCATTCTGACCGGGGTTTCTCTGATCCAAATGTGTTTCCACTTACAGTACATAGCTTTGTATCACACATAGTCATGAAGTGGTTCAGAAGAAAAAAGGCATTCTGAAAAACACACTTATATGCAACAGTCATACAATGAACAACAATAGAAAACATTTGTCTGTGCCTGAAAAGAGTAAAATCAAGCTGGAACTCTGTTTTCCAAGTCCTGACACCTCCTTAGTGATGGTAACATTTACCTAAGAAATTGGGTTCTTCGGTGCAAAGTTTTAAAGCTAACATGATGGGCTGCATGCAGGCCAGAGTCTAAGAAATCAGCATCCCCAGGTTTCTGACTTGGGTTTCATCAGGAATCTTGCAGAACGGCTCTGTTTCAGATTTTGGGCCCATCAATCCAAATTGGTAGCAAGTCCAAGTCTGCATATTTAATATTGAAAACATATCACCTAGTGCAGTACATTAAAATTATGTAATATTCACTAACTCAATTTAAAAAGGAAATCAAAATGTCAATTTCAAGTACACAGATGGTACCTTGAATTCTGACTCAAACCTGTATCTCTTCCAGAATATCTTTTCCTCCTTTTTTTGATTAATTCATCTCAATTTGCTGATCAAGTTTATAATGCATCCCTGAAAACAGCTGCAATGGGGTAAGTGAACACTGCAGCTCTGGGCAGAATGCAGAAACAGTGCAGAAGGAAGAAGAAAAGGAGAACTCCTTACCCTGTTTTTTCTGCTGAAGCTGCTGTTGCTTTACCACGGAACAACAAACTGAGTTACATGTGAATAGTTACTTACAGGAGTATCCAGCACAAGCTTATTTGAATAATTACTACCCAGTGCAAGCAAGGATTGCAAAATCTGCTCATGCTTCATATGTTAGAAAAGTCCTTTTGCTCCACTTCTAAGGCTGCAGATAGAATCATAGAACAGTCAGAGTTAGAAAGGACCTTAAGATCATCTAGTTCCAACACCCCTGCCATAGACAGGGACACCTCACACTAAACCACGTCACCCAAGGCTTCGTCTAACCTGGCCTTGAACACTGCCAGGGATGGAGCACTCACAACTTCCCTGGCCAACCCATTCCAGTGCCTCACCATCCTAACAGGAAAGAATTTCTTCCTTATATCCAATCTAAACCTCTCCTATTTAAGTTTTAACCCATTACCCCTTGTCCTGTCACTACAGTCCCTAATGAAGAGTCCCTCCCCAGCATCCCTATAGGCCCCCTTCAGATACTGGAAGGCTGCTATGAGGTCTCCATGCAGCCTTCTCTTCCNGTCCTGTCACTCCCTAATGAAGAGTCCCTCCCCAGCATCCCTATAGGCCCCCTTCAGATACTGGAAGGCTGCTATGAGGTCTCCATGCAGCCTTCTCTTCCCCAGATCCAAACTCAAAAAATTAATATACAACTGGACAAAAGACAACTGTTATTAATCCCTGTTCAAATGGTAAATTCACAGAAATACAAATTTATATGCTTTCACATAACCTGTCATCATTTTAAAATTGGAACTGAAGGGGAAAATACTATAATGACATCTGAAAAGTATGTCATAAAAAAGGAAAAGTAAAAAATACTTGGATTTGCTTTTTTTCTGCTTTTTTTTTCCCCCAGCAGTTTCAGAAACCACTCCTATCATATGTGAACTGCATTGTTTTTAACTGGAAATGCAACTTTTGAATAAATTTCAAAATAATACCCAAAGGCTTGCAACAGCTTAGTCTCTGTCTGAAAGTAACCCGAAGAATAACTGGCTAATTTTATATGTAATCAGGCCCTTTGAAAATAAAATTCATATTTTCCTGTATGAAGTTTAGGTTAAAAAGTAAACAGACTAAGGAGCGACTTGGTGACAGCTTTGACTGAAGATTCCGAGATAAGCATGTGGTGTTGCAAAATATCCTTTGTTCAACAGAAGGCTACTCACATACACACACAGGAGAAGAGTTTCATCACAACCAGCACAGGTTTCCCAAAATTCCTCAAAAACAGGCTCCCTACATTTTACAACACACAAGCATTTGTTTCCTTGTGGTGTAACAACTTCGGTAGGTGGGGTAAGTGAGGTAAACAATGCTGAAAAAATCATGGTCCCTCTCTGATAGGGTCAACTGGCATCAAGGTGGTTCATCACACCAAACTGGGCCATCAACCATCACAAAACAGAAATAGAGCCAAAGTGCACAAAACAGCCAGCAAAAAATGGCAAAAGCAGCAGAAGGATTTCTTTCTCCTTACAATAATGAGTTCAGCCTTAGGAGAACGACATGCACATGTCTGCAAATCATTTGTAAACTCACCTATTGCTTGTTATTGTGACACCCTGGAAGCAATACAACTCAATGACTAAGTTATCCCTTTCACAGCTTTATAGTGCCTCTTCTTCAATTCCCTCATTAATACTTTATTTTTGTTTTTTTAGGAGAGGCACCTCTGCTTTATGAAACAAGAATTACATCACTACCATCCATGATGTAGAATATATGTTGACAAGAGCATTTTTTAATTTCAATGATTTACTGCTAACTTTGAGTTAGCAACACCATGGGATACCACACAAAGGACAGACTGATCGATTTGCACTGTCCTTCACAACTTCTTGTGGTTTTATTAATTCCTCTACAGCTGACTATTTGTAGTGTTTCTTATTTGTTCCACATAAAAGCTGTGCAATACTGATAAACTTGCACTGACTATTTTGCCTTCAGCTTATTCAGATCAAAAACCTCTCTAGCATTTGTAATGTTCGCTGCTGGAAGAGAATATAGCTGCAACTCAGTTTGGGACACAGGAAAGCAAGGCACAAAAAAAGACTTTGAAACATCAGTTAGAGGAACACAATCCAAACATTTTCTCAGCTTACTGACCTCCTGCATGCTCAGCCACCTGAACTTCCTAAAGATAAAAAGCTTTTGAATGTGTCAATACGTCAAGAAATAGTATTGGTGATAGAGCAGATGGTCAGCTCTTGCATTGTATGCTGTCCCCAACTTCCTATATTTGTTCTGTTAGTCACAAAGAGTCACGAGTTCATCTTGCGATTTCATCAAGGACTAGAAAGTCATCTTCATTTCGCTACTAAAGACAAGCAAAACCCACTGCTGAAGAGTTGCAAATCTTCCTGAACATGAACTTGTTCCCCTCCTGTATTTACTGTCTGCAAAGTGATGTTGGTATGGCTTTAACATCTCCAAGACTGTGTTTCTGCCACTCTTTCAACGATTGTGAAAAGTCTTTGTTGTTCTTCACCACCATTGATATAAAGTTTAATCCCTACCTTCATGCACCCCATTTTTCTCACACAGATTAAGAAAATAACATGAAAAACTGATGGTTTATGTTGTTGGGGCAGAGAGGGAAAGGTCTTGATATGTGTATGCACTTGTAGAGAGTAGCTGAAATTCATCATATTGGGAAAGGTAATCAAAAGTGTGTGTAAAACCACACACAGAAACCCTTCGACAGCAAGAGAATTTCAAATACTCTGCCAGTCCAGTCTTTTTAGGCTTGAGAATTTTAGACACTTGTGTAACCATATACATAATGTGGCATTACCCTCTCTTCAACCCACATACAGCAGTTCATTGTTGCTATTATTTCCATAAGAATGCTATTAGCATTAGCTACTATTGTTAAATTCCACTCCAGCATCCAAGGTTACCTCCTTGTTTTGAAAAGCTTTCAAGGTACCCTGCCACAACTGAACACTGCTTCCCACAGCAGAAACCCAACTTCAACTATTCTGCAGACAAAACTGGCCTCTTCCACTGAGAATCTGGGGGGGGGGGGGGGGGCCACA
>NDXB01008851.1:76901-95049 GCA_002631895.1 Agapornis roseicollis
CTCCCTCCTGGGGGGGGGGGGGGGGGGGGGGGGGGCTCACCAGAAGCCATATGCCCTCTGACACAAACTAAAACATCCTGTTTATCAGCAAGGTTTATTGTATTCACACAGCTTCCAGGTGAGACCTTTGCCCAGGGAGGTTGTGAGTGCTCCATCCCTGGCAGTGTTCAACGCCAGGTTGAATGAAGCACTAGGTGACATGGTTTAGTGTGAGGTGTCCCTGCTTATGGCAGGGGTGTTGGAACTAGATGATCTTAAGGTTCTTTCCAACCCTAACTATTCTATGATTCTGTGATTCTATGATATTTGATGACCTCCGCAAACCTGCAGACCAAACTTTTACGAGATAAACTTAACCCCAGCTGGGCCTTCTGACAAAACCTCCTGCAACAGCCACCAAAATCACATGCAAGAGAATTAGGTATATTTTAATTATCACACATTTGAGTCAAGTAAGGGAAAATTAAAATTAGAGAATTAAAAACAAACAAACAAAAAAAACCACAAAAAAAAAAACCAACTACTTTTCAGAGACTTCCTTCTGAGGGCAGATTTTCAATTTTTGATCGAGGGAAGCAGTGCTATCGTATAGATTTAAACAGCTGAATGAGGATGTTGTTGCTGCCCATATACATTGCCTTATTTACTGCCATTCCCATGACGCCTAATCCACATTGCTCATGCAAAGACCAAATCCAAGCCTGACTAACATTTTTGTGTACTGATAGCTGATATTAACCCTTAGAAGGGAGACAGCAAGTTTTCCTAGGTCTGAACTTCGTTGCTCAGGTTTATTTTGATTTGTAAACGCCACACAAAGTGGGGTGAAAATGGTAAACCTATTTTTTCCTGCTGAAATACAGCATCTCTTACCTGCTGTGGTGCCATCACCAGGACTTCAAAATGTTGCAAGGAGTGTTAAATGCAGCAGGCCAAATAAGGCATAGAGAGATTTGTTTCTTTATTTATGCAGTATAAAGGTCTGGTGAAGAATATTAAGTTTAATTGCACAGATATAACTGGTCCTCAGATTACAGAAAAGAAGAAAAACAATAAGCATGAACAAAAAGGGAAGATTAGCATTGGAACTCAGAGAAGGTAGGTGGTATGCTGGTCCTTCTTACCTGTGTATGTACCTTTGAAACAACATGGTCCTCTTAGTTCTGGCAAGTATTTTCAAAGTATGTTAAGAGAAGAAAATGGAAGAACAACCTCCAAACCAGCATGGCATTGCTTTGGAGGAGCAGAAGCTCAGAAAGAGCAGAGTCTATTTATTTCACTTCTACATAGGCCAAGGCTACTCCACCAGTCCCTCCCTGGCCCTGCAGTGCTGGGTGGTCATTTGGTGAAGCAGAGCTGCTGCCTCAGTCTTGTTCCTAAAAGTCCCCTACTGATAAGAACAGACAAAAACAGTAACAACCACTTACTAAAGAGAGAGACAAAGATGAGATTGGCAGTATAAATGAGCAATGCTTGTGCAAAAGCTTTTCCTACTTCTCCAGGAAGCTGAAGCTTTAGAGGGCTGGAAAAATAAAGATTCTTTTAAATCAGAGGTTGAACCTAGCTCTGTTTAGGAAATCTAAAGCTCACCATTAAGTAGGCCATCAACTGCTATTGCAGTTGCTATTGCTATTGCTGGGTTCAAACTACAACACACATAAACCTGCAAATCTAAGAAAAGCAACTATGGGGAAAAAAGTCTGAAAAAAGGAGAAGTCAATAGTGCCTGAAACAATCTTTCCTCTTAATTCCAGTAAAGGAGGCAGTTTAATTCCCTTTCTTCACAATCTGAGGTTTTCTAAATGTTATACAATTTCAGGTGAGTACATGACATTACACAGAAATAAAGTCAATCTATTTCAGTATTTGATATACTCTTTTGACACAGTGCAACTAAAATACTGTAATATATACAAATTATGACTTGCTTTATGCACAGGGAATGACTAATACTTCCTCAGTTACTTCTCTTTCCAAACACTTAGATAAGCTTTTTCGCCTAAACAACTACTTCTTCTCCAATTACTAAAAGTTAACTAAGAGTTAACTCTTTATGTTCTACCAGCATACATGCCAAGTAACTGATATCAATACAATGAACCTAACTTTGCACCAACTTGAACATGATCATGGTTTTGTTTTGTACCACTGGGCTGACATACCTTTTAAAGTGGAGAATGGCAGAAATAAGTCACCTATTAACCACACGGGACCACCTCTCCTCTGGTCCCAAGC
This sequence comes from Agapornis roseicollis, assembly GCA_002631895.1. NCBI lineage: Eukaryota > Metazoa > Chordata > Aves > Psittaciformes > Psittacidae > Agapornis > Agapornis roseicollis. The sequence goes on from NDXB01008851.1 coordinate 79,137, forward strand.
CCATTCATTCTGGAGCTAGCACTAACAATATTTCAAACACCTAAAAGCAACACCCAGCCTTCTAGATCATTACCTGTGATCATCTTGAAAGCTACCAAGAAAACTCAACCAGTGGCTGAAGGAAAGTTTTCTGGCTTAAGCATATTTTGCCAGCAATAAGCAAACCTGAAATAACTCTTAAGGAGCCTGCCTGTTCTCCATACTTAAGAACTGCCGTGTGTATCTCTACAGGACAGCTGAAGCCACAGAAACCCTAGCTTGGCTCCTGATGGCAGAAAAGCAGTACCAGCGCTACCTGGCACTTGCACTACTAAACACTACTCTGGAATTACTCATTCTGGTGCAAATTCTGCTGCATCTGCTTGTGATCCTAGGCAGCTTGTTGGTAGCTTCTCTCACCCAAACTCCATAGAAAAAAAACCACCACAGATGAGCCCAAAGATGAACATCTTGAGTCACTCACTCCTGGGTTTGAAACAATTTCCAAAGAATGCCATGAACTGGATTGGTTTTAAATTTCATAATGGCTTTATGAATTAAAAATGTATTTTCCATGTCTCTCAAGAGTTATGTAGAAGTGGTCTGTTGGTACATCTTACATGAAGGAGAAGCAGGCATCAACTATGACTTCACTTCAAATACTCTCTGTCTCAAGCTACCCTTAAATGACTTGATATGTCTTGCATATGTAGAAATACAGTGGGTCACAAAGAATCTGTAAATTTCTTCAGTGCCTGGAGGAAATCCAGTGTTATGGATACACAGGGTTTGAAATCCATCTTCAAAAGCTAGCCTTTAGTTACAAAAGCTTAGGCTACGCAGTCCTAGAAGCCCTGCTAGAACACATGTAATGATCTCACAGCTACTTAAAAACATAGCAATTCACCCTTGCATGTGCCAGCCAATAGCACTATTAGTCAGGTGAGTTTATTTGAGCAGCCTGGTCTAATGCAAGGTGTACCTGCCCATGGCTAGTGGGGATTGGAACTGGATGATACTGATCCCTTCCAACCCAAACCATTCTGTGATTCAGAGAAGTGTCTCAAAATTGAACTGAATAAAAACAGGTTTTGATTTTAAGACACCTTGCAAACACCAGCTATATATCTGCTTTTTATTCCTAGGGAAGCAACCTATTTACTGAGCAGCCTGCCACCTGCTTTTTGCACTTGTGTTTCATTCACAAATAATGTAAAGGAACTTCTTACTTTTTCAAAGAAACTGCCATCTCCCAAATTGATAGCAGGTTATAGCTCTTTATCTGTCTTCTAAGATTATTTCTGTCATTTCAATCAAGTAGTTTTCAGTTGGAGGAACCGTCTCCTCAGAACCCAGGTATCCTTTTGTCACTTCTGCAGTGCTCCTCAAGATATTATTTCTTCCCTTTTGCAGCCATACAGAAACTATATTACTTCCCAATAAAATGGATAAAACTTGTAGCACCTGCAGCATAAAAGCCAACTGAGTGATTTAGTACCCACAGAATGACAGCTATACACTCATCCTTAAGCCTCACTGCAAAGGCATGGCTTGTGGAAAAACCAGTCCAGACCCATCTGTAATAAACTGGCTACATGCCAGCTAAAGATCATACGGTCATAAGACAAGCATATGGCTGGGAAAAACTGTAAGGAATACGGAGGTCAGGGAAAACTTGCAAAAAAGCAGTTGACTTTCAGGGAATTTGGGAGACTCTCAGGCACGTGGCTTGCATGAGAGAAACCTACACCTGGATAAGCAGGTTAGAGAGGTTAGAAAGAAGTGATGGGTGCTGAATTGTTCTGCCTTGATATTAATACCAATTTAACAGAGCCAGACAAGATGGCCCTGAGCCAGCTTCAGGGATGTGTCCTGCTACTATTTTCCTGGGTTGTTGAAGACCACAGTTTACCCTCCACACTGCTAAAATCATTACCTTCTTTATATCTTTTATCAAGCATCCACCCTTCTAGGTCATTCATGTAGAGCAGGCATGAACCAATTTTATGTCTGCTCCACAGAAACAGCTAACAGCCCCACTGTTCTCCCTCTCAAAGGGAGTAAGCTTAATAAAATCATAACCTCTTTTTAGTTAGCCTTTCAGTTACTCTTCAGATGGTCTCTGAAGAACATCTTAGCAACAAGCTGCAATACTGAAGTTTCACCAACTGGTTAGGTTATCTGAGGCAACAGTTGAACAGGTTTGCAAGCAAAGAGATTAAGCATGGCTCCTGCATGCCCTGTACTCTCCACCAGGAGCAATTCTGACATCTGTACACCAGTATTAAGCTTTTAACAAAATCAGGTACGCAAAAGACATTGCCCAGGTAATCATATGCTATGTGGCAAGATGCTAGCAATATATACAAAAAGTTTACAAAACATGCCTTCCACCCCCATTATAGTAACTGGTTAATTCAAACCAAATATACCAGAAACTACACCATGTTTAAACACATTCATTAATAGGTACATTAATAAGAAAAATATACACTTATATTAGTAACTAGTTTTAAATAGGAACAGAAACAAACACCTGGTAGACTGCATGGAAGCTGCACAAGGAAATACTTCAGTAACACAGGAAAACTTCAGCTTAAGACAAAGCTGTGAAGCTGACTCAGATGATTAACTACTGGTCACAACTCATGTATTGACTAATCTTTGCCCCTCAAAGTCTTTATTTTCAAGGAGTATTAGAATGCCATTTTGTTCCTTTTTTCTCCTACTGACTGACTAGCCCCAGATCTCTCTCATACAAAAAGTGCAATACATCTAATGTTCCAAGTCAGAACTGCCTTCCGTGCATGAGTAAAAACCCAAGGCAGCAAGTGGGGGACAGGAAATACTGCAAGTTCCTGTTTGTCAAGTTCCCCCTGCATCATTTTCACCAGGATACATCCCCTCTGCTACAAAGCAAGCACAAGAGACTGAACCCAAAATGAATGACCATTTACATTTCATCCAAGATATCATACTACTGGTTCCCACATCTGGCAATTCAGAGCAACACATACCAAAGCAATAGTGTTAGCAAGGTCAGCGCTCTTATCTTCTGATCCCAGACTCTCTTACCCTGTTATGTTGGATAGGTTCCAAGGAAAACTTCACAAAAGAAAATCAAAATTCCCCCATCATCATACTACACCCTCACCTGACCAAGGCGGCACAACATGACTCTTGGTGAGAGAATTACCACTTGTTGCACTCAAAATTGTAGAAGCAATGCTGCCAGACCCAATTTCATGTTCTCACACTTTGTGTAGGTTTAGCTGACACACCACTTGAAGGACTGTACTTACAGCAACTTTTGCTTTCTTTAATCATCTAACAAAGCCTTTCAGTTTCTGTTTTGCCCTGTGCTTCAACCACATGTATGGTATGATAGGGATTAAAAATTAAAAAACAAAGACTTGAGTAGTATCTATGCTGCTGTGTACTGTCTGGAGAGACACCTGGAAGAGCAATACCCATCTTACTGAAGTTACTGAAGCAGAGCACACAGAGTTCTTTGTAGAGCCCTGTTAAATTGGTACGCTTTTACTTGCATTTCAGCTGCTTAATGATAAAGTCTCCACACACAAGACTAAAACTCCAAGCTGTGACCTTAAAGAATTTCTTCTTCACTTACAGTGCAGCCTAAGCAACAAGGAATACCAAAGGGCTGTGTCACATGTCAAAATATGAGTATTAATTCAGGGAAAAAACTTCTCACTGAATCTGAAAATAAACACAACTGAGGCAGCACTGTGGTCCTGTGCATTTCCTTTTCTGCCACTCCCACAAGGTAGTGAGCATCTCTAGCAAAGCAGCTTGTTATCTCTGCTCTCCTTGATGTCAGTTCTCAGGTATTGAGGTGCTTCAACTGCTGTAAGCTACACAGGGAATGACAGCACCTGGCAGGTGCCACAAGGCATTTATCATCTTAAGAAACAGCATTCAGCTTAAACTTCCTTTGAGACATCATGCAATGGTCATTAATGCTTTATACTATCTTGTTCCACTCCCAGTATTTATGGTGATGTATAAGGACATTACAGAAAGACCATCACCAGAAGTTGGGCTGACACCATTCAGTCCCATTGAGGTCAAATTACAAGGATTAAAGTTAAGAGACTGCAAAGGTAAGATAAGGTAGTCCTTTCTGGCTAGGTCTCAGGTTTTCATGTGGAGTGCCTGCTTCATACTGACTTTCAGTTCAAGAGATGCAGAAAAGTAATGCATCCTGAAAATGGAAATTCATGTTCAATAGATACAGAAAAGAGGAGAAAGTCTGTTTTTATTTAATAAGCATAAATGTTCAGGAACTGGTCCCAGCCTAACATAAAGGGGACAATGCCTTCTCCTGCAGGGCATGGCCCAATGTCCTGCCTGGACTCTGGCTCAGAAGGAAGAACCCCATCCCCTGTATCACCCAAAGCCAGATTTTTCTGCCCCACATTCAAGTGGAAACAAGAACAAGTATTCCTATGATTTAATCAGATGCCAGGTGGTAATAAGCACAGGGCTGAACAAACCCCCTTCTAACAGGAAACTCAGCTGTGAGCTACTTGAGTATACATGAAGTTATATCCTACATGTGACAAAGTAGTACCCATTCATACATCTGCTGATAAGAGAAACATGAATAAGAAAAAGGAGTGCCAAGAAAGTTTGTCCAGGTACCACATACATCAGCATGGTGCAATCTAGTGTTCTTTTTCTTTTTCCTGCATTTGTTCAATTTCACATAGGATTTTTACCTTAACAGCTGAAACAGGGCAGCCCAGTAGCCTATTTTGTCTCAGAAAATGGGCTGTGACTACAAATGTGGCCAAACACTTCTTCCCATCACCAAAAGCTGAGTCCTGTGGCTGCCCTTGGCAGATGGGTAACAGCTCTCATACCTCAGCCATTGGCTAGGCTCAGGCTCTCCCACAGCAACTCTTCTCTCTGTGTCAACAACAAGCTACATACAAGTTTTATTGAACCACACAGAATACAGGACAGTGTCACCCAACCAAGATGCATCTTTTCAGCAATGTCAGTTTCCTCCTAAATATTTGGGTATTGTTAAAACCAAAGACCTCTCCCAGGTCTTTACCTAAGAAAGGTAAATACTGCCTCTGATGGACAGACCTGTTCCCAGGAGAAACACAAAAACTTGCTCCTTGCCTTGCATAGTATCTCCTACAATGAGACGCATTTCATCACATATAAAAAGAAGTTGCTCTGTTTTCAGGGGTTTATCTCACATGGCATTTTCCCTAACTCTGAATCATTGCCTGTGTGTCTGAGCTGGGTCAGGAGATGACTGAGAACTGCCAGAGCTGTAATGGTCACAGGGCACTGGTCAATCACAAGCCTCTGCTCCTCAGTTCCCCTTCTGCCACACCAGACAAAGGGCATTTTGAGTCCTACAAGGGAACACTGGCCTCCCTCACCTACACACCGCTTTCTTTCCTAATGCTTTTTCCTTCGGAACATACATTTAGAAAACCAGATCAGAAGCAGGACAGCAGAACGCTCCTCTGCCAGCAGAGGAAACCAGGGAGTTGCCTTTAGAAGGAACACCCTCCCTTAACAAAAATATGTTTCTTGAGACCTGGCTGATCATTTGTTAAAATACAAGTGCAATTTCACCAGTTTCTAGAGAGTTGTGCCCCATTGTGGCAGTGACATCTCTAATGCCTAGTGCTAGCATGAGGCCTGGTCAGGAGGATGGGTAAATTGGGCTGATCTCACTGCAGTGAGGAGATCTGTTGGGCTGCAGACAGTGGGAGTCCTTCCCTCACATTTTGTGTAAAACAGGAAGCTATGGGTACCAGCAGATCATGTAATGAACATCATCACTAACTTCCACAGTACAACCACTGACTGAACATTACTATCACTTTCTAGCCAAGGTATTGGCAATTCTGTGCAAATAGATGCATTTCCATAATAATAAAAATATCTGTACCACAAATCCAAAAATATGAGAGATGTCCTTCAGAAGCACATGTGTTCTTTGAACTGTAAGATCCACCACATCAAGCCTCCTTCTCCATGCCAACCTTTACCCTACTCTGTCCAAGTACTGCTTTCCACATCTTTTTATTTTTATAGTGATAATTTTCTTATTATATTTCTGCAGGAGAGCAATTGCAGACTGCTACAACTGATTCTTTGGCATACACTAACTTGCCTTTTTTTAAAGCACAGTTCCAAGTTTAGCAGCAAAAAGCTAATAGGTTACTGAAAAAAAGTCAAAACAAGTAGAAAAACATCTTAGAGGTCAATGGTTAAGAGCGGCTAAAGATAATTTTTTCCATGATCTTTGCATCAACAGCAGGAAGCACAGACTTCCATTGTCTAAGAAACAGAAAATATTTTGCATATTTGAGATACAAATATTTGTATGAAACTTACACCATTATGCACCTTATCTTGTGTATCCAGTTTATAAGCTGACACAACACAGAGGCAATTAAACCTGCAACAGGTTGCACTTACACTTGGTGGAGGGGAAGACTTTTCTTGACACTGCCAAGCAATTCTGTGAAAGTAACTGCTTCCCAGTTATTTTAACTTTAATTACAGGATACCGCACTATCACGGCATTTCTGAATACATTGTTTCAGGGCAAGATGAAATAATACAGAGCTGATACTGTTATCAGCTTGATTTTATTTTTCTCTCTTTTTAACCATTGTAGGCAGGCAGCCAGATTACTGGATACATTGCAATGCCACATCCACAGTACTGAGCCCACAGCTAAGAACTGAAATGCAGCTTTACTTAGGGTGTAATTCTAGCAGCCTCTCAGTGGTTTTAAAATATTTAAGGCTGTAAAAACTCTACGTTATCCTCCTCAAACCCCTCAGTGGTACTTCCATGAATTTTGAAGCGCTAACAAAGTCAGCTAAGAACTAGAGCTACTTCAGGATGGAGATCTAACTGGCAGTATGTTTTAACTATGTGAACTCCAAATCTTTGGGTTTGGTTTACACACCTATGAGATTCGCTTATTAAACAAATAAGAGGGAGTAACCTTATTTGGTGGTGCCAAATATAATGCCACCATTCCGTTTTCAGTGGTTTCAGCAGACAAGCTCATGCAGAAATCATTTGGTTCAAAACACTTGTACTGTTCATTTAGAAGTTCAGCTGAACCCTTTCACTGATGACTAAATGCAGAGTAAAAATTTATTATTTCTCAATACGACATTTCTCAATAAATAAAATTTAAAATAAAAGGTAGAGACACATCAAGAGGAGCCTCTGAGAGCAAATAGGCTCTCTCCTGCTTTACAAACCATAACCATCAAAAGGCCACCAGGAGCATCCTGCCCAGGAGCTCCCTCCCCACCTACAAGAGCAGTACCCAGAAAACAAGACAAGGATGCCTAAAGGAGTTCTGCAGGTGATGTGAGCCAAGCAGCACAGCTGGTGCACTGAAAGAAAAGAGGAGCATGTGCAAAATCCCTCTGAGTACTCCCACAGTGTAACTGAGAGGTACTTTCTGATGGCCCAAAATATCCCCAACGTTTATATAGCAGGTGTAAGTAACAACTCATCTTTCAGCCACTAGAGAGTTCCACAAATTAACCAGCAACGCTTCACACTACAGCCATGCTATATTAAAGGTGATAGCCAGTCAGCTGAAGTACCAGCAAAACTTACTCTAAAATGAAAACAAATGCTCCAGAAGCAAGTACTTGCAAGACATCTTTTTATCTGCATTTCTACTATGGTCAGCTTTTCCATCTATAAAAACTACAAACTCACTTGACTAGTAAAACAACACTAGGTATTTCAGATTAGCATGTGTCACAGCGAGGTACTCATCTGTCATCCCAAGCAGAGAGCTCATGGCAATGCCTACACTAAAAGCTCAGTTTACAGTTCAAATAATTATCAGCTCCAACTTACAGGAACGCAGAAGGGAAGCCTGTGGAAAAGCACCATGCAACTCACCCACTATTTGAGCTTCAGGTACACTAAGTCTCGGCACCACGCTACACAAAAGCAATCACCGGCAAGAAAGGATAAACGCGCTGGGGAACAGATAGCAGGGGTATTATTACCAGGACTAAACTCACACACAAGGCAAATTGTGCCTTGAGACAAAGTGGAACAGTCTTAGTAAACTACAGCAGTTACAGCGATATAGGAAAGGACTCAAGAAGAAAGGCACATCAACATGGAAATATTCAGCAACTGTTTGCTTTAAAATCGGTTTGTCATCCCCGGCTACAACCCCTTGTATTCACAAGTTGCGGCAGTTTTAAGCAAAGCCTTAAAAAGACTTAAAAGTCTTTTGTCATAGTTCCCGCTTACAGACGAGTCTGCTACACGCCGAGGGAGGAATGCCTCGATTCACGGGGTGTAGCGCACCTTTGAAGTTGCAGAGAGCGGCTGCTACAAGGGCGCGCTCCGTCAGCCCTCCCGGCCCGGGAGCCACACACCGGGAGCGCGGGGTAGCCCCGGCTGCCCGCGCGGACACATGAACTCGTCCCGCTCCGTTCGCGGGGACATCCCCGCTGCTCGCCAGCCCCGGCTCTGCCTTACCTGGGTGTCCCGGTTGCCGCCGCCGCCGCCGCCGCCGCCGCCGCCGCCGCGCAGGGAGGCAGCGCACTGCCCCTCTCCGGCCGGGGGAGGCGGCCGATCGCGGCACCTCCACTTCCTCCGCCCACGGGCCGCCGCGCACAGCTCTCCGCTGGACAGCGATGGAAGAAGCAGTGGGGCGGCCGCAGCGCACAGCCACAGCCCGCTCCGCTTCCCTCCCCTTTCCGTCCCCGCCCCGTCCCAACGCAGGGCGGTGGCGGGGCCCTGGGCGCCCTCTGTGCTCGGGGCAGGTGAGGAGCTGAAGGAAGAGGATAGCCCACATCCAACAGACCTGACAGGAGCTAACGGAAGCGCTTCGGTGAAGCAAAAGAAAAGGCACATTATACAACTCGGAACAGAATGTAAACTCTCTTCCAAAATCTGGCTGCACCCCAGGGCTTGGCACCAGCTGGCTTTAAAATGGGTGTAACCAGTGCTTTGGCTCAGGTGTTTTTCGTTCCAAACCGCGGTGAAGACTGAGCACTCACAGGGCTATGGGGAATGGGTGGGGACAGGACTCCTTGTCCTGAGCAGGCTGAGCAACCTGAGGCTGCTCTTGTGTAACGTCCATTCAGATCTCCTCATGCCCAGGTGGCCTCCAGGGTTGCAGTGTTTTCCTTATACTTAACTGTATGTAATGGTCACATCCAGTCACCCCAGAGCTGAGATAGTCATCTATATCCAGAATAAATGAAGGTGTCTTTTTGCACCCATCAGGAGTCCATGTTGAACTTCAGGGTCTGTAGCAAGATGTCATGCTGGCTCTGTTCTTCATCTCCTTCTCTTAACAGAACCTTACCTATAGAAAACTGTCAACCTGCAAAATCTCATTAAGAGAAAAATTGCTTGTAAAGTTCAGTGGAAATACATCTCTCATGTTTCTAAATGTCAGTCTAGAGAAAGCAAGCAGGGTCTGTGCTGGTTGCAAGCCAATGGTTTTGTTGAGACTAGTGCATAATATCTGGATCAACACAGATGTCTTTCTGTTCAGCTTGGAGGAAATGAGTTACAGTCTTTGTTTTCACTTGGGGGATTTCCTCCAACTTACACTTTTGGCACTGTGGCCATGGCTCCCATGCTTATCACACTGCTGCTGAGCTCAGAGAGCCACAGGGCTGCATCCCTGTTGCATAGGGCATCTCCACTATGAACATACAGGCAGTCTCCATGCGGCCACTTTATGATGACCTGTCCAACCCACCTGCCCTCACAGCCCTCCCTCCACTCCATCCCCACATTTATAGTAGCGCACACTCAAGTCTCCACAGAGCTGTCATTACCCATGATTAGATCAGTTTTGCAAAGCAGGCAACTTCTGCTTTATTTTTCAAGTAACAGCAGCTACAGCTTTCTTCACTCTGTCTGCTGCTGCTGTGGCAGGAGGAAAAGACAATAAAACTGAACAGTTGCTTGAGGAGGGCCTTGGAATAGCTTCACCCCATAAGGTGCCATTTTTGAGCTCCAGAAAGAAATGCTATCTCACAGAGAGCAGTTATTGCTGCAATGTGACTTGACCAGCAGCAGCTATCTTACTCCCTAGACTACTCAGAGCTGCAGCTGCAGCAGCAAAGGAGCAGCAGAGCACACCTTCATGGTCCGAAGCATGTGGCTATTGCAGCTACATTACTGCAGCAGCAGCAGCAGCAAAGGGACAGCAGAGCACACCTCCAGGGTCCAAAGCATGTGGCTATTGCTGTGCTAAAGGTGTTCCCTTCCTACAACTACAGACCAGGAGATAACCACTTTATGCTGATTGATCAACCAACAAAGCATTTTCGGTGGAGGTGTGGACCACAAGGGTTTTTGTAAGCTTTATTAAGCTCAATAGCAAAGACATCAGCAAGATAGTGGTATCAAAGCAACTGCAAGATGGCACTGCTTCTGAGGACATCATATGCCTCTGAGGGACTGAAGAGGGTTGGTCACTGCCTGAAGGCTGGGCTCTGACTAGCTCTGCTTGCTTAGAATTGTACCTGTACTGGGCTGGATGGCAGCATTGGGAGCAAGGAAAAGAGCTCTGCAAAGGCTAGTGGTGAAAGATGAGGATGTGCTTAGCAGTCTTTGAAAAACTCTCCCTTAGAGAGACGCTGAGCACGTGCATTGAGGAAAGGCTCAAATGCTCTCAAAACCTTTGGGAAAAAATGTTGGGAAAGTTTTCCAAAAGTCTAAGGAAAAAGCATTACCCATCACTCCACATAGCTTCTCATGGCTCGGTGAGCAGGTCAGCACTGTGTATTTGGATTTCTGTTGCACAGTTTTGGCTTCTCATGGCCTGTATGCTTTCACTCTTGTTAAAATAGAGCAAGTGGTGTGATTTCAATCTGAGAGACATGGCAACCACTGCACAGTGCCAGGGTTTGCAGAATTACTGGGGGAAGGAGTATGTATTTTGCAAGGACAGGTTTGTTTTCTTTCTGTACTTCATAAATATCTAAAAGTGCCCATCACCAGGGCTACCAATATGTCCTGATCTAATACATTTAAAGAGCAAAACTGCTTTTTAAATACTACACTTCTTTTACACATTTGTATAAATTTTACAGCCAGGAGGGGGCTGAGATTTCCATTTGGGGGAAAGTTTTGGCTTCAGAATTAAAAAAAAAACCCAAAGACTTTGCAGAAAAGGCAGTAAGTTGGAACCAGAAATTATTTCACTGCCCTAAAATTTCACATTATGCAAACCTGGAGAATGCAAAAAGAAGGCGATGTTTCAGGGCTTTAGTTCTGTTGTAGTTTGAACCCAGCCAGGCAGCACGTTCACTCACTCAACACCCCCTCCGCTTCTGGCCCCCCCCTCTTTCCTCCCCGCTCCCAGAGGAGTGGGAGGGAAGATGGGCCGAAGAACTCCCACTGGTCAGATAACAACAGTCCAGTAACCAAGGTACAACACAAATCACTATCGTAATCACCAACAATAATAACAACGATAAGGAAAACAAGGGAAAAGGGTACGATACCACCCGCTGAAAAGGAGCCCGACCGGGAAGTTCCCCCTCCTTCCAGGTAACTCCCAGTTACCTCCTGGGCATGACGTGCTATGGTATGGAATACCTCTTTGGTCAGTTTGGGTTCTGTCCCTCCTTTCTCCCGGCCCCCCCTTCTCCCCAGCAGAGCATGAGGCTCACAAAGTCCTTGGTCAGGGCAAACATCGCTCAGCAACAACCAAAAACATCGGCCTTATCAGCCTTGTTCCCAGGTTAAGTCAAAACACAGCTACTAAAGAGAAGAAAAACTGACTGCAACTGCTGAACCCAGGACAGGTTCTATTCCTAGCAGAGCTTGGTGTTACTTGCTGTTTCCAACTTTTCTCTCCTTCCTCTTGCATAAATCCCACCCCTAGGCTACAGGGATCAAAGTGCTTGTTGACTGAACCTTTTCTTTGGTAAGCCCCTGGGACTAAGTGAACTGAAATGTGGGCTTGCTCCATTTGGACTAAAGGCACCCAGATCCCAGAGTGTTTGATTTTTGCTCTACTGCAAAGGAAGGAACAGTGGTGAAGAGTTCTTGTGGCAAACTGCCCCTCTCTAGGAGGAAGTCTCCCATTTCAGGAAAGACTGGGACTGATGAAATTTCAAGCCCACATGTAGTATAAAGTACCAAAGGGAGAAAGAAACATATACGAGTTGGACAGCAACTTTGATAGACCATCTTTTCCAGCAGTTATTCACCTATTTCTGCATTGTCATCTCATGGTCTATGTCGGCTCTGTCTTTGGAGACACTATTGTTTTTCCTAAGTCCAAAAAGCCCCTTCTCTGCAATCTTTCTGGTCAGAAGGAAGCATATCTACCAGTCCTCTGGTCACAGAGAGGCTCTTCCTCTGTTTCCTTTTTGTGCCTGTCAAACACTCTTCCCATATTCAGCCCGTTTCATTGCTCAGAGGCTTGTTCAGTCACTGAGCATTTCCTCTGTTCATTTCTCTTCCCGCACTTGCTGTGGGCAGGTCTTCTGGACTAGGCAGCCAGTTTCTCTAAGTGGGAGGTCCCAGCTGCCTCTGCTGGGACTCAGGGAAGAGGAAGGGCCATGACCTACCGCGATGATAATCCCCGCTGATCCAGCTGGGATTAACCTTCCTACGGATTCGAGATGATTTTCATCATGATGACTTTTTATCCTTTCATTGCTAACTATTGTTAGTTGATGCCAGATTTTCCTTTGGAATTCACAGTTATGCCACCCAGGATTTGGGATCTTCATATCCACAGTCTAGGCAAGACTGTAAAGCCAATGAATGCTAATTCTGTGTAGGAAAAAGAAACTGGAAAGATACATTATCAAACACTCAGATGATTTATATATTACAAATAAAATTCACAAGACACTGGAAGGAACATTGATACAGTTTTTGATTTAAGAATTAAAAGGTAAAAGACGTGTACCAAGTTAAATTAAAAACTTCACTAATAAGTGATGTGCTTTCTTGACTACAATGTTTGGTAAGATCATATAACCACAAGCATTTGCCAATTCATTCTTTCTGCTCTCTCTCTGTTACTGTATAACACTGCAGTGTAACTTGCTATAACCCAGGAAATTAGTTATTAAAACCAGGTCCCTATCTTCAGCACAGTGCAGCCTGGTTTGACTTATGGCTTGATGTGTTTATGTAATAAGATGGCAGGAAGTAACGTGTATATAAACTGGAAGGGAATGTAAAGACTCTTCCATTTAGTCACAGATTGTACCTGACATACAGTGTCAGCACAGTAGCACTGGGGAGCACATTAAAGTTACTTGCTAGTGCTGATAGAAACAATAGATATCTAAAAAGGCAAGGATGTGGACTAGGGTGCTGGTGGTTAGCTCTGCTGCTTTTCAGCTTGTGATCCCTGTGCCTCTAGATACTTCTCAGAGGACCCACAGGATGTAACCAAGAAGGGCCACACTTCAGTAGTATCTTATCTCTAAGGAGAGTTAGACCTGAAACCTACTGCCCTGCCAGTTTAAGAGTGGTGTGAAGGCAGTGTGGGTTGTCTGCACCCTGCAGCACCTCACAGGAACCCCAGACAAAAATGGTGGCTAGGTGACACTACAGGGCAGCCTCCGACACAGTGGTAGCACCATGTCTGGTTTAGAAGACATGTGCAGATGCTGAGGGAAGAGAGTAATCCTGCTTCAAGAGGCAATCCTTAGGATCCAAAAGCAAGTTTAGCCTTCAGATACAGGTGTCAGGGCAGAATCTAATCAATTGGCATGGGTGCTACAGTGAACAGATTCTGAGTTCAGCAAAACTGGAATTTCACAGCTGACTTCAGCATGAAGTTACACCAAATTGAAAGAAAAATTTCTGAAAGGAGATTTTGTGTCAGGATGTGCTCTCTTTAGCTAGAATATGCTACTGAAAAGTAGGTGGTCAATGGATAATTTTAGCTTGTACAAAAAGTCTTATGCAACACAAAGCAAAAATGTAAACATAACTTTCTGTCCTGGGTTTGACACTAGCAGTCATTTTTCTCCTTCTTAGTTGCTGGTGCAGTGCTGTGGGTTTGACTTTTGGCCTGGGAACAACGCCGATAACACTGATGTTTTTAGTTGGTGCTAAGTCATGTTTACTCTGACCAAGGACTTTCTGAGTCTCATGCTCTGCCAGGGAGGAGGGGAAGCCAGGAGGAAGCAGAGACAGGACACCTGATCCAAACTAGCCAAAGAGGTATTCCATACCACAGCACGTCATGCCCAGGATGTAGAACTGGGGGCAGTAACCTGGAAGGGCTAGATCACTGCTCAGATGGGACTGGGTATCAGCCAGCAGGTGGTGAGCCCTTTTATTCTCTTCCCTTGTTATTTCCCTTATCATTATTATTATTGGTGGTAGCAGCAGTGATTTTTGTTATACCTTAGTTACTGGACTGTTCTTATCTCAACCCGTGGGAGTTACATGCTTTTGATTCTCTCCTCATCCCTCCGGGAGCTGGGGGGGGGGAGGAAGGGGGGAAGTGAGCAAGTGAGACTGTGTGGCTGACTGAGTTTAAATCACAACACTTTCCTTCCTTGGGAGACAAGACTATCCGTCCATTTATAAGAGGTTTGTATGATTGTGTTACTTAACCATGTTACGCTGATTTCATTAGAAGAAGATGCTGAACAACTTTCATTAGAAGGCTATCATGCCAAAAACATAATTTGACACTACTGTATATATATTCCCAGTAAAATTGGTCTGAATTTACACATAGGTCAGACTGTGGCTTTGTATACAGAGCTTTAGTGTATTTGGGATTTACCTAATGCAATTGCAAACCAGAGAATAAAATACATCATGTATCTGATTGACTTTGTAAGACTACTTTAACCAATGCCATCAGTAGTATGACAGCAGTTGTCAGTCCAAGCATTTTGCCTCATGACTTTAATTTACCAGCCTGGCACCCCATTAATGACAATTCAGAGTAAGTCCACTGTGATAATTACCTACATGAATTTATTCTACAATGAACTTGATATCCTGCACCCACCCTAAAAACAACTTTTCCCATCTTTGTTGGCAGCCATTAATGTTATATACTTTCAAAAGGGTTGCAGCAAATAGTATTTGTGTTGTTATTTAAAGAACTAGTAACTTCATGTTAGAAGGTTTTATTTAACTGATGTTCACTATTTAAGTAATATTTACCAGTAAAAAAAGAGTATGGACATAAAATACAACTGTTTTTTCTAATTCAACCCCCATGAGTTCCATTGTTGTGAATAAAGCTGAGTGGAAATGAATGTTGCATCCTTTGCAATGTCATGTCCACAGCTATGGTCTTCCTGAAAACAATTCTATGTCTTCACTGTTCCTAAACACTCTTTAAATTGAGGTATAGGGGTAGTTAGGGAGCCTCAAGTGATATAAAGAGAGCATTTCTACTTTATCCTTTATTCCTGCTTTCTTGCAATCTCCTTTAATTCAAGACTAAGCTTGATCTTGTTCTGTTTGAAGACCAGCTTTTTTATAGTTTTTCAGATCCAACATGGGTCTGCAAATATGGTGCTTAACAGATGTATGTTTGTATGTATGCTAATGTATAGCCACAGAGACATAGGCACATGTGTGCATGCACACATACACAACTGAATATTGAAAGACAAATTAAAACAGTTTGTTCATCACTTGAATCTGCAGAAAAAAAGACAATATTAAAACCAGACAATAATCCTACTCTTGCCAAACTAGTACCCCCTTATGCTTCATTGGATTCTGTCATAAATCCAGTATCTTCAGAGAATTATTTAGCTGTCACTGCTTAGATGCTCAACTCTTGACAAAAAAAAAAAAAAAAAAAAAAAAAAGGAGAGATAAAATCACTGTAAGCTTTAGAAAAACATGCCAGTTTTCAAGTTGAAAAATAGAAGATTGATAAAGATATTAAGATCTGAAAATTTAT
>NDXB01008851.1:96234-109352 GCA_002631895.1 Agapornis roseicollis
AAAAAAAAAAAAAAAAAAAAAAAAAAAAAGTGATGGGTACTAAAAGCATTTTTAAAAAAATATTACAAAGTTCTCTGGAGAAAACCTTATGCTTTTCTCAAAATTTTCTTGCCAAAATGCTTATGAGAAAGGAAGAAGACTGTAAGTCCCTTGCCTTCACGTGTTTCTTTGTTCTAATACACAGGCATGTCACTCGTAAGAGATGCCTGTGCCATGACCATGAGTGGGCTGACCCATTACTATCTAGCTACACATTTGGCTTATAAACAATAGTAGGAACTGAGCCCATAGAAAATACCTCACTCTCGCCAGCCTGCCACATTGTTTGAGCTGGGAAATCAAGACAAACTGCTACATTCTTGGTTAAAAATAAGAGGCCTTTGAATTTTCTTTCTACTCTGAACTTTCCACTGAGGGCTGGCTTTTGTCATTTTGGCACATCTTTTGAAGTCTGGATATAGTTAAGCTTTTATGTAGGGCTTGCTGTACTTAAAGAATTGTGTAGCACTGGAACAGGCTCAGACCTGTTAATAAAGGCAGTGCAAAATCTACCTTACTGCACCAGGTGCCACACCAGCATCATACCGCACCCTAACGTGGGAGCTTAGATGCGATGGGGGCCAGACAGTGTTACCACAGGTGCCTTAGTCCAAGGCAGCTTCCTACTCCTGGAGGAAGCCTAATCTTGGCTCATATTTAGCTCTAGAGCACTACTGACTGCAGGACACCTGGGCTGAATCTGTCCCATCTATTCTTTTGCATTTCCATCCTCCACAATCCCCCACAATGAGTGACTCAGCCTTTCCACCAAGCAACAAAGACATTTAGGTCACAGCTCACTAGCACACTCCAAAGTTTGTTTCAAGTTGCAAATGATAAATCAGTTAAATGATGTGTGTACAAAGTACAATACTACAAGGGGCCAGCAATATTTACAGAAAAAGATTCATACAGAAGGTAGCTTCTAATAAAATGTACATGTTGTGTTGAGTTTGTTATTGTCAAGCTCTCAATAAAGGGATTTTCCATTATGGTATCTACACCTTCAGATATTATTTCTTTATTACAATTTTGGTAGAGAAATATCACTGTTTGAAAGGATTATAAATTTTAGAGTCTACCTGGCGATGAGGTAGAATATTTCTATTGCTACATTACTTACCATGTTGTAATACCTCCGTTTAGCATTTTTAGTGAAGTCAAGTATATATATACAAAAATATATGTATTAAATATATATGTCAGTGGACACCTGCAACATGTCATATATACTGGCACACTCATAATTATAACATGGATTAACAAAAGACAACACTGAATCTGTAAGTTTGCAACTTAACCTGGATTACAAACAGTCCTGAGGGATCCTGATGCTTACAAGCTTTTCATTTCCACCAGTTTAGTAGGAAGTACACTGAGGTCAGGTTTTGGTTATAGTATACATATATTTTATCTTTATGCACTGAAGTATTTACACTATAGTGAGTTAAATTTGGTTTATACAATACAGCAGTATCTTTCCTTCTGTTAAGCTTGTAGGTGTTGCCTTGCCTGAATTTAAATGAGAGGTTCCATTACGCATCACTCTTTAACCATAGTTCAGGTTTCCCCCTGAAATCTGAACATTAGGTGGGACCAATCTGTGTTTAAGCATGTGAACCAATGTACTGCATGTTAATGTATGGCTTTCATCAGGAATATTCAGACTGTGCAGAACTGCAACTTGAATATGAAGAAAGCTGGAAAACATGGAACTCAGAACTCAAATCTTTCCCACCTCTGTTGCCACAGCAACCTCACAAGCATGGGCCACAAGCAAGAGTAGCAAACTCTAGATGGAAGACAGCTGCTTGTCTCCACCCTCCTCTATAATTAACAATTATTAATAATAATTATTATATAATAATTATTACTAATGAACTTGTGGTAAGGAGTCTATTATCAGTTTAGATTCAGTGGAATTAGTTTATATTCATTTCTTCTCAAGGTAGTATCCTTCGACTTGCATAGCTCTCCCTCCCCAGTTACTCCCTCCCCTTGTTACTCTCTGAAACCACATCTGGTTGAGCTAAACAAGACACTTTCTGGCCTATAGTGAAAGTAGTGGTATTCCCTTGGCCATTTTAAGGTGCTCTTTCCTGAAGTTCATGCAGCATGTATTAATCTTGCTTCACTGTGACAGTTGTTCTGAATACTCTGCATAAGGTATCAGCTTCTATGGTTGCATACATATTTCCCTTTAACCTGCTCAAAATGCAGCACCTCAGATCTTCAGATGTGTTTTGAGTTTTCATGATGGTGTCACAGTAGTGGTCTTTAGACATCCTGTGACGGACAACTGACGAAACCAGCCAGGCCTTTCTCTTCATCTTTCATCAGCAGCTGATGGACCTGAAGAAATTCTTCCTATTCTCTAAGTCCCTTGCCTTTGCTGCACCAGACTTCTGTTAAATGAGCCCTTGCTTTATGGCAATTGAGTCCTACTGTGCACGCCAGATATCTTATTTCCATCACGGGTGTATTTCATTAATTGTTTCTATTCTTTGGATGTAAGCATTAGCAAATGATAAATGCAGTCAATCCCTAATCCACAGTTACACAACTCATCTCCCTATTACCTGAGCAGTTTCTTGTAAGTACAGCCATTGCTGTTGCTCTTCAGCTGGTTTCTTCCCTCTGATTTCCCCACATCATCACACTGACTTCCACATAAAACCATGTCAGTGACTTTATTGCAATCTATGTGGATTTGCTTTACTGTAATTCCATTCTCTAAAATCATTGTGTTTCTTGGCAAAGAAAAATTCCAAGTTAATTTGGCACAATCTATCTTTGGTAACTATTTCTCCCATTTTCAGGTATTTCTTTCACAAACTGTTGAGTACTTGTAGGCAGTTGAGATCATGCTAATACATTGGAATCATACTGAAAATTTATCCACAAAAGTGGAACAATTTTCTCATTAAAGATCACTACTTAGTTGTTTCATTTTTTTTTTTAATTATATGGTTTTAATAAATGCCTTAAAACTTTTACCACTGGCTTTATTATCTCCGTTACTGCGCCTCCTTGACAGCTGAGCTCTTTGCCCTTTGGTTTCACCTTGCAGATGACAATTTTTCTTTCCACACCCATTCTCATGAACATCCTTGGTTTTGCCCCTGTGTACTGTGGCATTATTATTACTGATGCTGAGCCAAATACTCAAGTAGTTTGGGGCAGGACCTACATTATGTTTAAGTGCAACCACATCTATGTTCTATAAGGTATCCAATTCTATTGTTTATATGGCCAAGGTAGTTTTTACTATTTGCTCGAATTTCATTTGCAGCCTCTACCAAAGTTTGACTTTTGATACTTTCACCTCCTATATGCCTTTTGGCATGTAGAAATATGCCAACACATAGAATTCTATGTGTTACTTGTAGGGTCTCTCTTTACACATAGTATTGAGGGTTTCTTAGTTAATTGTGAATGGAGTTATTTGCTGTAATTGTTCCCCTTTAGGATACATACTTAAGTTCTGGAGCACTGGCTTAAAGAAGTCTAGTTGCCTTCCACAGTTATCTGACTGAACTATTTTGGCTCAATATGTGCTCACACTGACTATAAATCACTGACTTATGATTTAACATTGACATTAACACTGACACATGACCCGCCATTTCAAGATCAGGGTATTTTTCTCTGACTTTGCTGAGAGTCACCATGAGAGGGTCATTTTCCTGCAACCCCTTCCAGGGGACCTCTTGCCCACCCTCCCTGCACAGCCTGTTTTTGTAACCCATTGTGGCTTCTAAACAATATTTTCCCAATTTGCCTCTCATTCACAAACCCTATAATATTCTTGCAGTGGGAAATTGCATGATGGCTCTTCTTGTGGACTTCAGCAAGAAGGTATGCACTTAATTAGGCACTGAGAAACATGCTGTGGGAAACAAATGAATTTGAATTTTCTTTGCTTTTCCTGCAGGACCTTTTCTTTTGCTCATCCTTGCTGACAGGCCACAGTGGCTAACTGAGCTCCCCCATGGAGTTAGCTAGTTTAGTTAAGCAGCAGGAGACCACAGAGTGAATGGCACTAGAAAAAGCAAATATAAGCAGGAATGGTTTGGTTGATACTATACATTCTTTGTTGGTTTACCACTGTTGAGTAAGATCAGGCCTCACTTGAGGTATTTTTTAAAATTACAATACAAAAATCAGAAAGCAAAAGATCATGACACTGTGATAAACCACAGTACTGCTGTTGAAGAGAAGATCAGGAAGTGTTGGGAACTGTTACACTGTAAGATTTACTGCATGGCACCCTCCAAATACAAAGAATTTTTTCCACTGTGGAATAAGCAGGGCTCCTCTCCAAGTGCTCTCAAAATCTGGTCAGGGAATTGTCAGCACAGAGGCTAGAGCATGCACATACCTGTGCTACCTCCCCACAGCACAGATCTGACAAGCTCTGCACACACCTTTGTACCATGTCTGGAACACCTCCTCAGGAGTGAGCCCTCAGTCCCCAGAGCCGTGATCGAGGTCAGTCGACCTCAAGTCCTCTGGAAAAGCCTGGCAAGAGCCCTGGTGCACAACCTTCTCCCTGGGAACGGTCGTCTCAAGGGCCTAATTCCGACTCAGGCACAACGTGGTGTCACTAGATGGCGACGGATACCTTCTGTGGAGTGCAAAATAGCCATAGTTGGTCTATGCTCTTTGTATACATTGCCTCCCCCCCTTCAGTTACAAATTTTCACGAAAATTTAAACTAAAAGATGCTTAAAACATACTAGCTTTTCCAGTCTGCATGTAAATACAGCATTCCAGATTTCCCACATGTTTGGAAACTGCTCACTTTTCAATTATCTTGCATTCTGAAACATACATTTGGTGCTTCTTCCTGTTAAAAAGGTGCATTTTAAAAACATTTCTTGAGCACAATGAAATCTTTTTCCTTCCAGCATTGCCAGAAGAGATCTCAGTAAATTTAGAAACTTTTTTATTTTTTGAATGTTAGAGCAGAAGATTGCTTCATAAGGGTGGAGACATACATATAAGGTTTCACTCAGTGTTACCCAAGTGAATTAAATCACTGCAGTTTGGAAATGAAAATAAATCATGAATCTTTTTGGCAACAGAAAATCCTTTCCCAGTGTTCTGAGCCACTTCGGTCTCACCACAGCATTTTAAGTATGTTGAGCTCAGCTCTTTTTAAAGAGCAACTAAGTTCTTTCCAAGTGATTGATAAACATGAAATACTGGTAGCTAACTCCATGACAGAACTGAATTTGCATTTGTTAATGAACTGCACGTGCAGATATGAAAAAAGTGAAGAGGCAAAAGATCCTAAAGCTGTTGAAAGTCCTCAGATACCATTATGATGAACCTAGTGTGAATATTCAAATAGTATGTGGGGTGTCTGCAGTGATCTGGACCCAGAGGCTGATGGTCAGTAGCACAAAGCCTAGCTGGAGGCCAGTAACTAGCACTGTACTCCAGGGATCAATGCTGGGTCCAGTCCTGTTCAACTTCATTGATGAGCTGGATGATGGGGCAGAGGGTACCCTCAGCATATTTGATGATGAAACCAAACTGGGAAGAATGGCTGATACACCAAAGGGTCGTACTGCCATCCAGAGAGACCTCAACAAATGGACTGACAGGAACCTCATGAACTTCAGCAAAGACAAATGCAAAGTTCTGCACTTGGGGAGGATCAACCCCATGCACCAGTGTACGCTGGGAGTCACCCAGCTGGAAAGCAGCTTGGCAGAAAAGGAACTGGGGCTCCTGGTGGACACAAGTTGAATGTGAGTCAGCTACATGTCCTCGCGAAGGTGAGTGGTATCCTGGTCTGCATTAGACAAAGTATTGCCAGCAGGTCAATGGAAGTGATCATTCTCCTCTACTCAGTACTGGTGAGGTCACACCTGGAGTCTTGTGTCCAGGTTTGGGCTCCTCAGAACGAGGCATCCATGGAGAAACTGGAGAGAATTCAGCAAAGGGCCACAAACGGGATAAATAGACAGGAACATCTCTCCTGTGAGGAGAGGCTGAGAGAGCTGGAACTATTCAGCCTACTGGAGAGAAAGCTCAGGGAGGGTCTTATAAATGTGTATAAAAGCCTGAAGTGAGGATGCAAAGAGGATGAAGCCAAGCTCTCTTCAGTGGTGCCTGGTGATAGAACCAGAGGCAATGGAACAGAAATTGAAACACAGGAGGCTCTGCCTAAACATCAGAAGACAGGTTTGTTTTTTTTACTATGAGGGCAATGATGCACTGGCACAGGTTGCTCAGAAAGGTGGGGGAGTCTTCATCCTTAGAGACACTCAAAAGCCCTATGCAGTCCTAGGCAGTTGTCTCTAGCTGGCCCTGCTTGAGCAGTGGGGTTAGACCAGTTGACCTCCAGAGGCCCTTCCAAACTCAGCTATTCTGCTATTCTGTGATAAAAAGATTTATTACAATGCTCAATTGTGATTATAATCTTTGAAAAAAGTAATCAATAAATTAATTATACAAATAATAAAGATTGAAGTACATAATTATTCATACATTTTCTAGCCACATGGTATGCCATGAATACCAGCCTCATCAGGAGATACTGCATACAATATCCTAGAATTGCTCTTGCTCCAGCTTTGAAGCATAAAATACATGTTTAAAGATGGCTGTGGTCAAACTGTTAACATTGTTTCTGTGCAGAAAAAAAGCAGCATATAAATTCATGCCAAAGGACTACATTTTATACTTCATGACACCAAAGATGTACTTTCAATGGCAAAACTTAGCTGGAATCTTGCCTGCCTTTCAGGCAGGCATGTAGCTTGGCAAGAAGACCAGTGTACCAAATGACGGTCTCTCACCCAAGATAGTGTCAGTTGTGAATATCCTTTAAAAAATATTTATAAAGGCTTTTAAGTGTATTGATGCATCAATGCCTTTACAAAGTTCACTGCTGCTCACAGTTTCTAGAGGACAGTTACTGAAGGTGTGTGCAGAGACACTGGCTGTATTTTTGAGTTTGCAAATAACATAAGTCTAATCTAAAGGGCTAAATTTGTTGTCTCACCACTGATAAGGCCAGATACACTCAGAGACATCTTTTCAAAATAACTGACATTGCAACACTGGTTCTTTCAGAAGAACCAGATGAATAGTTTTGAAATTAATTGTGAAAGGGACATTTTATGACAAAGGCGTTCTTATTACACTCTGCACGCAATGTGTGCACATACAACGCATTGTAATGACAAATTATACTTTCCATTTTGTCAAAGGTTTAGATAAACGCTTCCTAACACGAACATGTGTGGGCCTGTTGAACACCTCCTTTGAGAAGTCTGACAGGCAACAACTTTCTGCAAGAAACTAAACAAAGCTGCTTATAAACCAGTCTAGTTTTCCAGGCGTGAAGTTAAATATTTGCTACAAATGTTAACTTCCCACCAGATGCATCTGCCCATCTTCATATATTCTTTCCCCCAAGGGATCTTTTGTTCTCCCAGTTGTTTCAGTTTGAAACTGACAGGTTTCAAAGTCAAGATTCCAACAGTTTTGCCAGATGTAAAACCACCAATGAACAATTACAGCCATGAGAAACTAACTACAGGGTTGTTCTTGCTAAAGAGCTCAAAGGGCCATCAAAATAAGGGTCCTGGTGGCCTTTTCCTCAGGACCCCTTGTCAGACGGGTGTGCAGAATCACCTGGGTGATATGAGAGCCTTGCTAAGGCTTCTTTTCCTTTGGAGAGATTGCTTCTCACTTCCTCTCATCACGCGAGGTAAGAACCTGCCTCATGTCAAAGCAGCAAAGCATCCATACAGGTACTGATATCTTGAAAATACTGCTGTGGAAATGGTGCTTTTCCCTTACTTCTCCGTGTGTGTGGAAAAGACAGCACAGGCACCAACTGCAGCCGCTCAGGAAAAAATGTGCAACTGGTCTAATTTCACATTGCTTCACTAAGACTTGCTCTTATGACACAGTGGAAAGATCTCATTTTTGTGGCATTACAATCAATTAATGCTATTTGTGTATAATCACTCAGGGGCCTCTGCTCGGGTGTAGTCCCTAACATCTGTCCAGTGCAAGCTTGGAATCCGATGACTGAGAAGCTCATGAAAGCCCATTATTGACCTGATATTTAATGGGAAGCTTCTGGCCCAAGCCTTGCTGCTCCCCAATTCCGAAAACATGAGAAAAGCACTTGCAGCACAAGCATGAATGAGAAGGCAGGATCATGGCCCTTGCTATTCAACCATAGGCTATGGTGACTATAAACCAATCACTCCCTTTGTTCATCCCAGTCACCTTTCCTCTTTGCAAAAACCAGCAGATGATTCAGCAGTTCTCAATCTTTTTTCTCACACCCCCCACCTACCCCTCATCTCCCTCCAACACCCCCACGCCCCCACACCTCCCCGAATCCACACAGTTGCTGAGAGAGTAGCCTGCAGGGAGAAATGATTGCTAGAGCTGCTGGAAGCAAAGTAACGCTGTCAGCAGGGGACAGAAAGTTGTGGAAGAGAATCTGGGGGACAGGCAGACCACAAAAGGGGCTGAGGAAAGAGGAGAAAAGAAGGGAAAGAAGGAGAGGGGAGGGAAGAGAATGGGAGAGCAGGTGAGGTAGAAAACAGGCTGTGCACATCGGGGGCTCTCATCACAGAGGAAGACCCTAAATATGATGTAATTGCCACAAACAGCTGCAGTTTGACTCAGCACCTCCCAGGAACCAGAAGCTCTTTCTGGTTCTCGTCCTTCCCCCCCATTCTATGTCTCCTGGCAGAGCCCTTCCTCACAGCCCCACTTTACACTCTGTTGCTCCCGTCATGAGCCCCATCCTGATCCCAGTAGCTTCAGGGTAGAAAGGGCTGATTTGTTGCTATTATAAAATCACAATTAATGCAAGTGACTGAAGGTTTATCATGCCACCAACATGTGGACTTGAAGATCGCTAAACAAGAACAAAAAATCTCTATTGTGTGGTCCTACTAATAAATATTCATAGTTGGAATAAAGTTCCCTACATAGGTTAAGACTGCTATTACACCCAACAACCACCGAATTGTCAGCAGTGTCACTGAACTGTCAGTGCTACACAAGATCCTTATTGTAAAAAACATTTTGTTCTGCTTGTCTTTTGGAGGACTGTAAGTTCTGTCAATAAAGTAATTGTGCTAACAAAATATATCTGGATTCCCTTAAAGCACTTCATACCACATGATACAGACTTAAGAGAGAATGAGCTGGATCTGCAAACTGGTTTACTGACCAGTCCGCAAGGGCTGCCATTGATTGTTATTAATGTGGTATCAATAAGCAGAGTTCCAAAGGTCTCAGCTCATGAGCCAAAACTATTTAATAGTTTTATAGTTGTGACAATTATACTAAATTTGTGGTAAAGTTTGCTATTGATAAGAAGTTTGTTTTGCCAGCAGATAATGAAGGTATTACCATAAGAGTAATTTAAATTGCTTTATTGAAAAGTATCAGCCTGGAAGTATTTTAATACAGTTACATACTTAAGGTGATATTGGTTTGGAGGAAAAAATGACATAAATTGTATTTATGGATCAAAGGCCTGGATTCTGGTGAGGACCTAACTACCAGTGGATAATGACTCCAGCATAAACTCTTCAACAATGCTGTACATAAAGATATAATTTTCAATGTATAAGGAAAGAATATTACATAAGGCAAAAGAGAGAGTATTGCATAAGGTAAGGAAGTGACCCTAGCCTTGTCCCCATACATAATAATGCTGTATACTCATGTCTGACAGCGCCAACACCCCAACAGTCCATGCCCCATACCTAGCACCACCCAAACAGAATTGCGTGGCACGTAGCCCCCCAGCCCTGCACCTTCTCAGCACAGCTCAGAGGTCTGAGCACCAGTCTCATTTCCCCTCCTGCCTCCCCGAGCCTGGAAAATGAGAGTCACCTGCAGGGTCATCTCCTGTAGGTGCCAGTTCTCCTCCAGCCTGCTTGCTGGTTACCTTCCTCTCCCCAGCAAATACAGGCTCCACAATGAACCTGTAGGGCAGCTGGAGCTCGAGAAGGGTGAAAAGGGTGTGGAGGACTGGCTCTAAGGGCAATGCCCCACACTGGCATGGGAGAGGGCTGAGCATCCCCGCTATACCAGCAGATGAAGTTTGGAGACTTCCATCTTCAAACTCCAGGACCCACTAATTCCTCAAACATCAACGCCTAAGACTAACACTGGCGCATTTTATATGAATACATATACAACACAAAAAGCAAACAGTTCACATGCCCGTCTCACAAGAGGGCCCATGACCGTCGTCAGGGCCACGGACCAGGGGCACACCTCGTGTCCTTTGGAGGATTAGAGCACTTTCGGAAAGTATTCCGGGCCGCCTCCGTATAACCGCTGACTACGGGACGAGACTGGCTGCGGGGCGGGGCGGGGCAGGGCTGCGTCGTTCCGTGAGGAGCGCGGCCCCTCGCCCTGCACCCAGCTGCGGCCGCGGAACATCCCGTCCCACCCCGTCAGGAACCGCCGCCAACGGCGACGGTTCCGGGTCACCCACATGACGTCAGGGCGGAGGGCGGAGACGGTAAGATGGCGGCGGCCGGATGCGTGTCTCTTGCCCCGCCCCGCGGGCGCTGCTAAGGAGGAGGCGGTGGCAGCGGCAGTGGCAGTATCGCCCGCGGACCGCCCAGCCATGTAGACGGGGCGGCGCGGCCGCCTTTCCCCGTGTAGCCGCCCCTCTGCCGGCGGGCGCCATGGAGGACGTCGGCTCGAGCGTGAATGCGGACGCGGAGGTGCGGAAGCTGCAGGAGCTGGTGAAGAAGCTGGAGAAGCAGAACGAGCAGCTCCGCAGCCGCCACGGCGCCCTACCGGTCGGCCCCGCCAGCCCCAAGCGGCTCCTGAGTGGCGGACCCTCCCTGTCGCCCCCCGCCGCCGCCTCCCCGCCCGACGGCCGCTGCCTTAGCCCCAGGGCCGCCGCCCGGCGGCCGCCCCTCGAAGAACTCGGCAGCGGTGCGGCCGGCGAGGACGGCAACGGCCTCCTGGACGACGCGGCGCTGCTCAGGCCGGAGGAGCTGGAGAGGTTGGCTGGCTGCGAGGAGGACGAGACCGGCTGGTGAGGAGGCAGCCGGGGTGGGGATGGGATGGGAGAGTATCTTTCTTCCGACCCCCGTCGCCAGGAGGTTGGGGGGTACTGTCCTACTTTTACCCCTGCGTCCCGGGGAGGAAGGGGCCGTTTTCAGGCGTGTTCCTGGTGTCGGAGGTGGTCTCGGGGCTTTGTGTAGGGAGGCAGCCTCGCCCTCTGGGGCTGGATGAAGGAATTGGCTCTCCCAGGGGTACCGAAGCTTTCAGGGGAAAGGTATTTTAGTTCCTGCACATAGCACTGCACCTCCCTGGCGGCCTGCAGCTCTGCTTTTGTTCGGCCGCAGCGAGAGTACTACATCGGGTCACTTGGAGACCGGAGCAGGCTTCAGTTCTGGTGCACAATCAGTTGCCAGTGTTTTCGCAAGTTCAGAAGGTGTGGAGGCGTTGAGAAACTTGTGGAAAATTCCTAGGGTAGTGCAAGATTTGTCCAAAGGTACTGTTGAACTTCTTCAGATGTGCAGCAAGCGTGTTTTGAGTCCTTTCATCTCTGAAGGCAGCAAACGTAACATAACTCTTTCATCTCAAAAGTGTCGTTCTTAAGTGTTGTCGTTTATTGTTAACGGTGTAGGACCAGGGTTTACCTTAGGTGGCTTCTCTCTTCTCATTGGACTGCCAACCCTACTTGCTCTAGCAGAAACACCTGCAGGTGGCCGTTCACCTTCTCTTTATTACACTTGGAAGAGCTTCTAGTGAGAATCCAGGTTTGCTCTCTTTAAACAGCATGCTGTTCTCCAGCTGTCTTTTTAAAGTTTCCTATGACATCAGTTGAGGAGGAGTGTTAAAGAAGTGGTGGGCAGGAGCACGGTGTCAACAGAGAAACACAAGGGGAGTGTACGGTGGCAGGAAAAGTGTAACGAAAGCAGTCTAACTTGGGTCAGAACTGGTTGTAGGTTCATCTGCAAAAGTCTTCGTGAGTGAACGTGGAGTTTAAAAACCAACCAAACAAAAATGGCTTTCAGAGTTAGAAGCACATTTAAAAATGCTGGAATGGTTCCATGCATGAGCAATGTTGTAGTTGCTTAGGGAGGAGACTGTGTGTGCTTCCTTGGAGAAGTCATTTGCCTGATGTCCAGCCTGATCCACTGGAGAAGTATGAGAGCAAAAGTTTATTCTCATCCAACACGAGTTTACTAAATTAACAGAAGGCATCATCTTCAGGTGGTGAATCTGAAAGGCAGCTACTCTTGCTTCTCAGCTCATGGCTTATAATCGACTGGCCTATAGCAGTTGAGGGAAACAATATGTTAAATTTGCACAGCAGGTTTGGAGCAGGATGGACACGTTTGTGAATAGCTTGAATTCTAGTGACAAGAAATGTTATTTTATATATTAATCGTGAATCATGGGCAACATAATGCATCTCTTCAGTGGAAGCTAATGTCACAACAGAGCATATGGTAACAGTGATGGCATAAATGTTGTATGGTTTTGTGTGTTGTTCTGGACATACATGGGGCAGGCAGTATAGTTTGCTGAGCTCTTGCTGGTGTCAGGTGTTTGTCACCTTACTTATGCTGCCTCTTACTATGGTTTCAGTCATGTTTCTATGCAAGTTGTAATTGTCGAAAGACAACAAAACTTCAATGCAGACTACTACAATTACATGCTTTCATTCCTTCCCTAATATTTTAGTGATTATAATACTAATTTTGAATCTCAGATGTGGGACAATGACTAAGACAGAAAAGACCCCTTGGAAAGAGCACTTGTCAAAATTTACTGTTGTATATATGAAGAACTATGGCTATGTAATTAAAGAAACCTGTCTCTTCATGCTATAGTTTACTATGCACCTAATGATAAATATGGTTGGCTAGATTGACTGATGATTGATCTATTTTTCCAGGTTGCTTTATGAAAATGGAAATCAAACTCCTGGAATTTCTGAACACCATTTAATTCTACTGTTCAGGCGCTAAATACTTTTTTCTTGTGGGGTGTGTTTTTTTTTTTGTTTTTTTTTTTTTTTTTTTTTTTTTTTTTGGGTTGGATGA